>CM051260.1:5339647-5342147 GCA_027921565.1 Artemia sinica | reverse complement strand
ATCTCCTTAACGGCAGCTATTCTAAACAGCTTCTCATTACTTATAGTATCAACAGTACTTTATATACAAAGAGTTAGCCTTAATCACAGACAAAAAAGGTATATGATACTGATGTCCAAAGGGCAAGGCCATATTCAGGGAAGGATTGCCATGTCAGGACCCCCTAAATTTTGGCCCAAATCGTAAAAATGTAACAGAATGTAAACAGTTTTTTTTTTATTACATTTTATAAAGTTTTTGCTTCTAGAATCCTCACGAAAAAAATACAGCCCTTGAACAAAATTCCTGGATGCGCCTTGCCTACTAACCTATTCTGCAGTGTTAAAAAAAAAGGTTTGTTATTAGACATGACTTGAAACTATTCACAGTACTACTACTACTAATAACAACTCAATGTAACACTAAGGCAAGCACAGCTGCGTACGCTCCTCCTCCATTCCAATTTATACAAATCCTCTCTCTTTACATGTTCTCAAGAAGCTCCCATTTCTCTTAAACTTTTCCTTAAGATATCTTTACACCCTAGTCGGGGACGAACTTTTTTTTCGTTTGGCTCTAGACAGTTGGCCGACAGCGATGATTTTTGGTAGTTATAGCCATAAAAAGCTTTTGGCACTTTTCGCTCATTATAACCGCAGAAAGAAGGAATGAATCACGTTTTTAGTACAGGTAACTCTTTGAGGTTCGGTCGTTCAGTTGGGTACCCAGTACATTCTTTAGGGAAATTTGCTGGAAAACATCCAGCAAACCCTCCTCCAGTTCTCGGAGTGCCCATGCTTCAAAACCATACTTGACCACTGTCATCAATGTAGCTTCCAATAATGTCTTTGATCGCAGAGACTTATCTTCATATTCTTCCAAACTTTGTTCATTTGTGGAAACACATCATTCGCAATGATCATTGTATGTATTGGAAGACAGTGTTGCCATGTTGATCAACGATGAATTTATCGAAACGTTCAATTCATGTTTACTAAAAGATCATATGATTAGGTGTGACAAGTAATCACAAAAAAATATTATTATTTCGTAAATTACATTTAACTCTCTTGAATTTCTTTTGTAAACGTCATACGTTATAAGTAATATTACTTTTAACAGACAACATTCATGAAAACATTTTTGGAAGAAAATGAAGACCAATGAGCACAAACACAAAGTTTATTGGTTATCAAAAATTGCTCAGTTGTACTTTTGTATTGTATCCTATACCTTTTGTCTGTAGCCTTAATATATTGTTCTGTACCATGAGTGGTGTGATCAGAAGGCTAAAAAGCGTGGAATACCAGTTTCACTTAAATTCGATCACCATTTAGGAAAGACGTAGTTCTTGAGCTTTAATTTAAAACTTCTATGCATATTGCAATTTTATGAATCAGAGAAAAGATTTCTCACCCAATTTGTCTCACTGGCTCCAAGGTTCTCTTTCTATTGGCCTTTTATTAGTTCAGCGTAGACAGTTGATTCAAAAAGTGAAACTTATTAATATTTTTGTGACATCCATTTTGTAGTCATTGCACAGGAATGGGGAAACCATTGAGCCAAGAATTATATAAAGATAGACAAGATTAATTATATAACCAGCCCAATCAATAATTCTATGTCAAAGAAGAATAACAGCTTCGCTGGATGTAGAGAATTTGGGAAAGGTTCAAACTTACCCAAACAAAGGTATATATATATATATATATATATTATATATATATATATATATATATATATATATATATATTATATATATATATATATATATATATATATATATATATATTATAATATATATATATATATATATATATATATATATATATATATATATTATATATATATATATATATATATATATATTATAATATATATATATATATATATATATATATATACATATATATATATATATATATATATATATATATATATATATATATAGATATATATATATATATATATATAATATATATATATATATATATATATATATATAATATATATATATCTATATATATATATATATATATATATATAATATATATAGATATATATATATATACGAGGGCAATTCAGAAACTAACCTCCGGTTGATAGAAAAAAATACACCAAGTTAAGTAAAAATATTTTTAATATATACATCTTACAACTACATCTTTGCACTATTTTTCGACATAGTCTCCATAACAATTGAGGCACTTATCGTATCTCTTCACAAGCTTTGAAATTGCTTCTGCATAAAAATCACCCGCTTGTGCCTTGAGCCAGCCTGTGACCGCATCTTTGAGCTCTTCGTCGTCATCAAACCGCTGGGACCCGAGCCATTTCTTCATATGCATGAAGAGGTGATAATCGCTTGGCGCCAGATCTGGGCTGTAAGGTGGATGGTTGAAAACGTCCCACTTGAAGGACTCAAGAAGGGCTGTTGTTCTGCGAGCAGAGTGAGGACGGGCGTTATCGTGGAAAAAAACGATGCCAGAAGTCAGCATACCATGGCGTTTGTTCTGTATAG
>CM051260.1:5332147-5334647 GCA_027921565.1 Artemia sinica | reverse complement strand
CTTACAGCTAGCCAGATACAACAACCTATGCGTCACAAACACTCTCTTTGAGCACAAGAGACTCCACCTCGTTACATGGCGTTCGAACGACGGCATAACAACAGCCCAGATCGACCACATCTTAGTCAGCAGAAGATGGAGGAGCTCCTGCACAGATGCCCGGGTATACAGAGGAGCAGACACAGGATCTTTAAATGGATCCGACCACTATCTCCTCACTTGCAAAGTCCGTCACCGCCTTAGTAGGCAGAAGCGACAGAAGGCAGGGAAGCGCTTCGATGTTTCGAAACTAAGATGCCCAGAAATCAAAGCCGACTTCGAGTTAAAGCTAAGCAACCGGTTCGAAGCCTTGAATCGTCTCTCACTCGTCGATGAAGAATGGGCGCTGATAAAAATTGCGACACAGGACGTAACCGAGGAGGTCCTTGGTCACACAAAACGAAAACAGCGAGCCTGGATCTCTGACCACACCATAGAACTAGTTGAGAAGAAGCGACCCCTCGTGGGAGGTGCAAAAGAACCCTTAAAAGTAGCCCGAAAAGCAGTTAAACAGTCACTGAAACGGGACAGAGAACAGTACTGGTCAGGTCTGGCGAATGAGTTGGAACAAGCGTCCAGGAGCCACAACAGCAGGAAAATGTTCAAACTCCTGAAAGAAGCGACAGGAAAAGCTCCTGTAACGGTTGACACACTGAAAGATAAGTCCGGAGAACTCATCCGAACAGAAGAAGACGCATGGAACGCTGGCGAGAGCATTTTTCTGAGCTACTGAACCCTGTCAAACCCCCGTGCGATCTACCTGCCTTCTCGAGTGCTGCTAGAGAGCCCTACGCAATAAACCTCGATCCGCGAAGTATTGCGGACGTACAAAACGCGCTGAAGTGCATGAAAAATAATAAAACTCCTGGAGAGGATGGAATCCCTTCTGAAATGTTCAGTCCTCACCAACTCTACTACGCCGGCTAACCGACCTTTTTGTCCAGGTGTGGACGACGAAGACCTTCCCAAAAGACTGGAAAGTATCAGTCCTCGTTCCGCTATATAAAAAGGAGATAAGGCCATTTGCGGAAACTATAGAGGTATCTCCCTGATCGACCATGCCATGAAGATCTTCTGCGTCAATCTTTTGAATCGATTCAAAGACGCACGTGACAAGTTAACCCGTCCTGAACAAGCAGGCTTCAGACCAGGCAGAGGCTCTCCAGAACAGATATTGACGATTCGTCTCATCCTTCAGCAGTACAGCAGGTTTCATCTACCCCTTCTCATTGCCTTTATTGACTTTGCAGCTGCCTTTGACTCTCTCATCAGAGAGGAGCTATGGAGAATTATGGCTGAAGACGGTGCGCCACATGAGCTCATTGAGATACTCCGAAGTGCGTATAAGGACACTGAGACTTGCGTCCGTGTTTCCGGCAATGACATCCCTAAGTTTCCAGTGGAGTTTGGGGTAAAGCAGGATGCCCCCTTTCGCCTATATTATTCAACTACGTCGATAGACTGGATCATGTATAATGCAATGAAAAACCACAGCGGAATAGTCTTCGGACAAATAGCTAGTTTTCTCCAGCCCCTGACAGATCTGGACTTCGCAGACGACGTTGCTGAGCTGGAAACTACCGCCAACAGCTTACAAGGCATGATCGACGATACCTATGTGGTCTCAAAGCGCATCGGACTGGCCATCAGCGGCGCAGAGACTAAAGTATTGGCTCTCAACCAACCTGCTCCTTGCCAAGTTACCCTCGACGGTGAGTCAATAGAAAACGTCGAGGAATTCAAGTATCTTGGCTCTATCATAACACCAGATGGCGGAGCTGAAAGGGATATCTCTGCCCACATAGCAAAAGCCTGGGAGTCTTTACTAGTCTGAAAAAGCATCATGGACAAGACGGGAGATCTCAACCAAAACAAAAGTCAGAATCTATGGTGCAACTGTTCGAGCAGTACTACTGTATGCTTAATCAAGGCTGAAGACGCGAGAACTTTGGACGTGTTCGACCACCGCTGCCTTCGTTACATCCTCCGCATTAAGAGATGGGACAGGATTTCCAATAGTGAAGTAAGGAGTCGCTATGGCCAATCAGAAGACTATCACTTATCATTAAAAGACGTCGCCTGAAGCTCCTCGGCCACACATTGCGCCGTCCCGAAGGCACGATATGTCGAGACGTCCTTGTCTGCAAACCAGCCCCCTCCTGGAAACGTAAACCAGGAGGACAAAAGAAGAAAACCTGTGGCAAAAATTCAAGGAGGACCTGAACCGTGGGGAGGATTCAGGAGACACGGTCAGAGATGGGACAAAGACTGGCTGAAGATCGCCGGAGAAGCTGCAGCCGACAGGTCCAAGTGGTCGTCGGAAGTCATCCCAAGATCCTTTGGTGCCGGGCAGGACAGTTCATCGTCTGGTTCCCGCCGAAAGTAAAAGTAAAGTAAGTAAGCTTTAGGCAAAAGTTGACTCATTTTGCAGTTTTTTTTATTTTATTTTTATTTTTTCTAG
>CM051260.1:5267147-5327147 GCA_027921565.1 Artemia sinica | reverse complement strand
AACTAGGGGGCGAACCCACTAATATACGTATTAAAAATATGTGAATATAGTAGTTCGTTACATAAGTTAATTCGTAAGTTACGTATATTTATTACTAATAAAAACGTTCGTAAATAAAATTAAACAAGTTTCGAGAAAGCCATTTAACCAAATAAAAGTAAAATTAATATGCAAATTTTGTTTTAATTATTCATGTACGGTGAGCCAAATCGAAACCTGCATTAATTCAAAACGTTCAAAAATTAAATAAAAAAACAAGTTTTTTTTAACTGAAGTAAGGAACGATGTTAAAACTTAAAACGAACGGAAATTATTTCGTTTATTAAAGGGGCTATCCCCTCCTCAACGCCTCGCTCTTTATGCTAAAGTGTTTTATTGTTTAAAAAAAATAGAGTTGTGAGAAAGTCAAACTTTAGCGTAAAGAGCGAGGCGTTGAGGAGGGGGGAGCCCCTTTCGTATACGGAATAATTTTTGTCTTTTTGTTTTAAGTTTTAACGTCGTTCCTTACTTTCAGTTAAAAGAAAATTGTTTTTTTTATTTAATAACAGGACATAAATCGAGGTCTTTCATTGCATTTAAAGTGTATAGTAGCCTAAGCATATCCGAAAGAGATTATTTTAGAGGATTTAAAATTCATAAATGGGGGTATGTCAAACAAAATGAAAAAATAGGATACTATTAAGGAAAATTAAAAAGAAAATGCTTTTTAATACAAAAGCTAGCCGATTTTGTTGGTCAAAGTTATTTATGATGGCTTTTCTAATCAACAGTTGGTCCGTAATGCTAATTAGTAAGATACAGTAATAAAATCAGCAAGCCTTTGCATAAGGTCATTGGCAATATCCTGGTATTAGGGCAGGGGGGGAGTAGCTTCTATCAATATGATGATGGAAATAATCTAATATCTGTCATCCCATTTCTTTCCAAACACAAAAAATTGGTACTTACGTCTTATAGCGACCACACCAAAGAAGCGAAGTTAGATTAATCCTAATGATATATACCAAATTATGATGCAAATAATAATAACCTACTTTAATAACACAATTATGGAAAAATTCAACTAAGAATTATGGAAATCAGACTGCCCAGAATACACTATATTAAATACTTAGCCTAACCACCATTATGTATCAAATATTTAATTAAAATATACCTATATAGTAGTTTTTCCCACACAGGCTAAGCTGATTATCTACGATTGGACACATAAAACCAGTCAAACAGTTCGTGGTAACGAACTGTAAGTAAGGAGCGACCCGGCTCAATGGTAACCGAAACTCTAAAAACCGGAATTTTGGTACCAATAGATACATCAAAAGAATCAGATTTTAATTTTGATTTCAAATATATATGTTTCATAAAGTTTAATCTTACCCATCAAAAGTTACGCACCTGAGAATATTTGGCTGATTTTCGAAAAAAGGGGGAAAGACCCCCTAAAAGTTATAGAACCTTAATGAAATTCACACCATCATATTCAGCGTATCAGGGAACCCTACTGTAGAGGTTTCAAGATCCTATCTACAAAAATGTGGAATTTTGCATTTTTTGCCAGAAGAAAGATCACGGGTGCGTGTTTATTTTTTTTTTCCCAGGGGTAATCGTATTGACCCAGTGGTGCTAGAATATCGTAAGAGGGCTCATTGAGCGGAAATTAAAAGTTCTAGTGCCCTTTTTAAGTGACCAAAAAAATGGAGGGCAAGTAGGCCCCCCTCCCACGCTCATTTTTTTTCTCAAAGTCACCCAATTAAAATTTTGAGATAGCCATTTTGTTTAGCATAGTCGAAAATTTAATAAATATGTCTTTTACGATGACTTAATCCCCCACAGTTCCCAGGGGAAGGGCTGCAAGTTATGAACTTTTGCCCTTGCTTGCATATTGTATTGGTTATTGGAAGTATACAGACATTTTCAGGAAGAATTTTTTTTGGTGGTGGGGGGGGGAGGGGGGCTGGAGGAGGGGTTACTCGGGAGAATCTTTCCGTGGAGGATGTTTCTTTGGGGTAAGGACATTTCTATGAAGGGGGCGCTGGATTTCCAAGCATTATTTAAAAAACGATCAGAAATTAAATTTAAAAAAACAAGTTTTTTCAACTGAAATTAAGAAGCAACATTAGAACTTAAAATGAACAGAAATTATTACGTGTATGAGGGGATTCTCTCCCAAGTCAATACCTCGCTCTTTACGCTACAGTTTTTTTTAGTGCTTTCAAAAGAGCTGTCTATTCTAATTAAACGGCCTTTGTGATTCAGGGGTGTGTGAATTAAATTTTTTTTTAACTTTTAACGTAAAGAGCGTGGTATTGACTAAGGGGAGAACCCCATCATATACGTAATAACATATACGTAATAAAAAAAGACAATAAAAAAAACAAGCGATACGGCTCAGTACTAAGCGAAACTTTTAAAAACGGAACTTTGATGTCAATGAATGTATCAAAAGAATGGGCTTATAATGCTGATTCTAAATATATAAATTTTGTTAAGTTTAGTATTACTCATCCAAGGCTACGAGCCTGAGAAAACTTACCTGATTTTTTAAAGAGGGGGAAACATCCCCTAAAAGTGAAAAATTTTAATGAAAATCACTGTCAGATTCAGCGTATCAGAAAACCCTATAACATAGGTTTCAAGCTCATATCTGCAAAAAACTGCAACTTTGTATTTTTTTCCAGAAGAAAAATATACGAATATAGAAGTTCGTTACGTAAGTTAATTTGTAAATTACGTCAGAACCAAATTTAGAGACAGCCATTTAGCAAAAGAAAAGTAAAATTTTTATGCAAATTTTGTTTACTTATTCAATGACGGCGAGCCAAAATTTTCATTAGAGATCAAAACCAAAGTGTGGTTGCTATGACACTTACGTACCAGAATTTTTTGATCTAAGACATTTAACTGCGTCCCTTCCTTATTATAAAGACATTTAACTTTTAACACCTTCAAATACATATGCTCAATACGTATGAACTTAAAAAAAGCTTAAGCAGTTCGTCTCACTGAACGTTTTCTTCCAACTTTCACTTTTTGTTTGTATTCCTTACTACTCATTTATCTGGGTAAGTTTAATGGGTGTTATTCTTTATTAATTCATAAGTAAAATCATTCCAGAACATATGTGATCCATGCTTAGTAATTTCAAAATAAATACTATCAAACAGTTCGTGGTAACGAACTGTAAGTAAGGAGCGACCCGACTCAATGGTAACCGAAACTCTAGGAAACGGTATTTTGATACAAATAGATACACCAAAAGAATCAGATTTTAATGCTGATTTCAAATATATAAGTTTCATCAAGTCTAGTCCTACCCATCAAAAGCTATGTGACTGAGAAAATTTGGTTGATTTTTGAAAAAAGGGGAAAGGCCGCCTAAAAATTACAGAACCTTAATGAAAATCACATCATCATATTCCGCGTATCAGAGAATGCTACTGTAGAGGTTTCAAGCTCCTATCTAAAAAATGTGGAATTTGCATTTTTTTGCCAGAAGAAAGATCATGGGTGCGTGTTTATTTGTTTGTTTTTTTTTTTTGTTTTTTTTTTCCCCAGGGGTGATCGTATTGACCCAGTGGTCTTAGAATATCGTGGGAGGGCTCATTGGAATGGAAATTAAAAGTTTTAGTGACATTTTTAAGTGACCCAAAAAATGGAGGGCAACTAGGCCCCCTCCCACGCTCATTTTTTTCCCAAAGTCACCCGATCAAAATTTTGAGATAGCCATTTTGTTCATCATGTTCGAAAATATTATAATTATGTCTTTTAGGATGACTTAATCCCCCGAAGTTTCCGGAGGGAGGGCTGAAAGTTATGAACTTTGCCCAATGTTAACATATAGTATTGGTTATTGGGAAGTATACAGACGTTTTCAGGGGAGATTTTTTCTGGTAGTGGGGGGGGGGGTGGGTCGGTCGGGGGTTATGTGGGAGGATCTTTCCATGAAGGCAGTTTTCATGGGGGAAGGGACATTGCTATGAAGGGGACGCCGGACTTCCCAGCATTATTTAAAAATAAGATCAGAAATTAAATATAAAAAAAAAGTTTTTCCACTGCAACAGCAGCAACATCGAAACTTTAAACGAACAAAAATATTACATATATGATTGGGTTCACCCCCTAGTCAATACCTCGCTCTTTAAGCCAAAGAATTTTTAGTACTTTCATAAGAGCTATTTATTTTAATTAACGGCCTTTGTGATTAAGCGGTCATTTTTAAAGAATTGGAAAAAAATTCGAACTTTCGCTTAAAGAGCAAGATATTAACTAGGGGGCGAACCCCCTAATATACGTATTAAAAATATATGAATATAGAAGTTCGTTACGTAAGTTAATTCGTAAGTTACGTATATTTATTACTAATAAAAACGTTCGTAAATAAAATTAAACAAGTTTCGAGAAAGCCGTTTAACCAAATAAAAGTAAATTAATATGCAAATTTTGTTTTAATTATTCATGTACGGTGAGCCAAGATCAAAACCTGCATTTTTTTCAAAAACATTCAAAAATTAAATAAAAAAAACAAGTTTTTTTAACTGAAAGTAAGAAGCGAATTTAAAACTTAAAACGAACAGGAATTATTCCGTATATGAAAGAGGCTGTCCCCTCCTCAACGCCTTGCTCTTTATGCTAAAGTTTGACTTTCTCACAACTCTATTTTCTTTTAACAATGAAAAACTCTAGCGTAAAGAGCGAGGCGTTGAGAAGGGGACAGCCTCTTTCATATACGGAATAATTTCTGTTCGTTTTAAGTTTTAATGTCGCTCCTTACTTTCAGTTAAAAAACTTGTTTTTTTTTTATTTAATTATTTAAAGGGATCCCTCCATAGGTCACGTCTTCTTGATCCAAATTATTTAACAATCTATTCACATTCCTATTGAAGTCCAATTAAAGTTTCAGAATTAATTTTTATTTTGGAATCACGACAAGAAACTGAGCTGAACCTGACACGTTGCTGACGTCGAATGACGTCTTTCTTTAACCTATGACCATCCAAAGGTACAGCTCGGTGAAACGAACTGTAAGCCAAGGGTCACTCATTTTAACAGTAACTGAACTCAGTGATGGCAATTCACTAGAATTTTGAGGAGGATGGTAGAGGGGCAGGTACTTGTCTCTTATAGCCACCACACTCAAGATCTTGGTCTAAGCAGAACTGGTTTCTTTCTGTATTTCAGTATGTACTCGATAATAATCAGCTTAGCTTGAGAGACAAAAACTAATGTAGGTACATTTTACTTAAATATTTTAATTGATATTTTGGTTAAGTTAAATTATGTTAGGTTAGAAGCCATTTGATAAAATGCGTTCTAGGGAGCCAGATTTCCCTAATTCTCTATTGCGCGTTTCCATAATTTTGTTGCTAAAGTATTTTATTTTCATCATACTTAGGCATATTTCATTAGGGTTAACTTAACTTCATTTCTTGAGTGTGATGGGTATAAGACAGAAGTACCGAGGGACAAACTGTATTTTCCAAAACTTAGGGAGGGGCAGTATATTTTTTTCAATTCTTTCCAATGAAAATAGAGATAGGTTAGTTTCAATGAAAAGGCCGGGAAATTATATTTTTAGAAATATTTCTGAGGGGGATCTGCAGAAAATTCCTTAGGAAAAAACCTAACAAATTCTACTCCGTTTTCTGAAATGTCCATGTCACAGAAGTAGTATCGGGATACTTATTCCCATAACAACCCACCCTCGGATTCCCATGACAGCCAATAATATCGACAGTTTTGAACTTGGTTATCAAACACCGAAATATCTAATGACTTTAGACTCAGTGTTTATAAAAAGTAAAGCATTTTCAAAGTAGTTTGTTCAAAGTAAAACATTGAAACTAAGATTAAGAAAATCAAATAGAAAATTTTAATTCAATATTTTTAATTTAAGTTTGAATACAAGAAAAATACATATTTGACACCTTTATACTTCGTAACTGTAAAAATTATATCTTTTACAAAGTGACAACAAGATAAATACAATCATTCCTGGAAAAATAATAATAGAACACAAAAAAAACTATCCGCTCAGGGGGAAAACACAGAAATTCCCAAAATTCCGTCCAGGGAAAACATTTCTGAACATAGTGGCTTTATATATCAGCTCATGGGTTCTCTTGCAATATAAACAAAAGTTGACGGCATATTTTTACCAAAACTGCCCCTTATTAAGTTGTTTCCCTTGTGTTTTCTATAATTATGTCAACTTTCTTTTGTACTAATAACTGCACTAATTATTAATAAACAAATATATATTAGGATCACCATAAAAGCTGATTCTTTTATTGAATGTTATCATAGTTAGGCTCTTATCATTATAAATAAAAAAAAAGTTTTTTTTAACTGAAAGTAAGGAACGACGTTAAAACTTAAAACGAACAGAAATTATTCCGTATGTGAAAGGGGCTGTCCCCTCCTCAACGCCTCGCTCTTTACGCTCAAGTTTTTTATTGTTAAAAAAAAAATAGAGTTGTGAGAAAGTCAAACTTTAGCGTAAAGAGCGAGGCGTTAAGGAGGGGACCCATTCATATACGGAAAAATTTCTGTTCGTTTTAAGTTTTAACGTCGTTCCTTACTTTCAGTTCAAAAAAACTTGTTTCTTTTATTTAATTTTTGATTTTTTTTTTAATTAATGCCGGTTTTGGCTCACCGTACATGAATAATTAAAACAAAATTTGAAAATTAATTTTACTTTTGTTTGGTTAAATGGCTTTGTCGAAACTTGTTTAATTTTATTTGCGAACGTTTTTATTAGTAATAAATATACGTAACTTACGAATTAACTTACGTAACGAACTTCTATATCCATAGATTTTAATACGTATATTAGGGGGTTCGCCCCCTAGTCAATACCTTGCTCTTTAAGCTAAAGTTTGAATTTTGTTCCAATTCTTTAAAATGACCCCTTAATCACAAAGGCCGTTAATTAGAATACAAAGCTCTTATGAAAGTACTAAAAAATCTTTTGCTTAAAGAGCGAGGTATTGACTAGGGGGTGAACCAAATCATATACGTAATATTTTCTGTTCGTTTTAAGTTTTGATGTTACTCCTTACGTTCGGTTGAAAAACTTGTTTTTTATTTAATTTCTGATCTTTTTCTTTAATAATGATGGGAAATCCGGCGCCCCCTTCATAGCATTGCCCCTTTCCCCATGAAAACTTCCTTCATGGAAAGATCCTCCCATATAGCCCCTGACCCCCCCCCCACCTACCAGAAAAAATCCCCCCTGAAAACGTCTGTGTACTTCCCAATAACCAATATTATATGTTAACATTGGGTAAAGTTCATAACTTTCAGCCCTCCCCCTGGGGACTTCGGGGTATTAAGTCATCCTAAAAGTTATAGTTATCTTATTTTCGACCATGCTGAACAAAATGGCTATCTCAAAATTTTTATCGGGTAACTTTGGGGAAAGCTTGAGCGTGGGAGGGGGCCTAGTTGCCCTCCATTTTTTTGGTCACTTAAAAAGGGTACAAGAAATTTTAATTTTTGTTCCAATGAGCCCTCCCACGATATTCTAGAATCACTGGGTCGATACGATCACCCCTGGGAAAAAAACAAACAAATAAACACGCATCCGCGATCTTTCTTCTGGCAAAAAATGCAAAATTCCACATTTTTGTAGATAGGTGCTTGAAACCTCAACAGTAGGGTTCTCTTTTGCGCTGAATATGATGGTGTGATTTTGATTAAGGTTCTATAACTTTTATGGGGTCTTTCCGTCTTTTTTCTATAATCAGCCAAATTTTCTCAGGCACGGAACTTTTGATGGTTAAGACTAAACTTCATGAAACTTATATATTTGAAATCAGAATTAAAATCTTATTCTTTTGATGTATCTATTGGTATCAAAATTCCGAACTGTTTGACTATGAAGAATTTGATTTTTTTTTTTTTTTACTCCGACGAAATCATATAGAAAAATGTTAGCGGAAAATTCGAAATGGTCTACTCAGTCACAAACTAGAAATTAGATTTTTCTTATTGAAGGTCAAAATCTATTGGCATGTAGCCAACAATGTGGCACCGCACATTTTTGCATTGGTTTTCTATTATTCTGCTCTCTTTTCTTTGATTTCCTTAGAATCATTTTATAGTTGTAAATTTCCTGGGGAGCAATGCCCCCTGCCACCAAGCTGGCGCCCATGGCCGGTTTCAATTGTTTTTATCTGATTTTGTTTTAGTGGCTTTAGTTTCTCTGGATAGTATTTGGCGTGGATTGAATTTGACCGAAATTTGAACGACTTTAATTTAGCTTTACCTGGGTTTTGCAGGGCTTGAATTTTACGTGGGTCGAACTCTGTTGGGCAGAGTTGTTGTGGGAAGTCAATGTAATTGGATTTTATATTAGTTGAATTTGGCTAGGGTAGAATGTACTGGGCTTTTTCTTAAGAATGTTAAATTTTTTCCTTGCTGAATATTGCCAGAGTCTAATTTTGTCAGATTAAGTTTTATGGGTTGGGCTTTATGTCAATTGACTTATGTTGGAAACTGTCTATGTAGTAAGGATGGTGTTTTAGAACCAAAAGAACTTTTTAAAAAGAACTACACTCCTTATTGAAAAGTATAACACCAGACTTAACAAGTCTGAGTATCTTCAAATAGAGAAATGAACTTTTTATCTATAAAAACAGAAAAACTCTGTTTTTCAAACAGTTTGTGGTAACGAACTGTAAGTAAGGAGCGATGGGGCTCAATAATAACCGAAACTCTAAGAAAGAGAGTCTTGATAACAATAGATACATCATAAGAATCGGATTCTGACGCTTATTCAAATTTGTAAAATTTATCAAATTTGACATTACCCATCAAAAGTTAAGAGCTTTAGAAAATTTGCCGAACTTTTGAAAAAGGTGGAAACACCCCCAAAAAATCAAGTGAACTTACTTAGAACCTAGGTCCTCCTGAGCCATCTGGGGCGCATATGGCATCGCCGAAGCCTCGGTAAACGTTACGTATTGGTGCTGCGGCAAGTACATCCTCCCACTGGGGTTGTAGTGATGTGTGAGCACTGTGTAGATCACGATCGTATGTGCGTCTGAGTGTGTTTCTCGGTCTTCCCCTCAGTCGACGCCCACGTGGCTGCCAGTGCTGAAACTGGTTCGGGATTCTTGAGTCCTCCATCCAAAGGACGTGGCCAAGACAGCTCCATCTCTTCTTCTAATCACTTCAGTAATAAGCGGCTGGCCAGGACCTCAATGTTGCTGACTCCTTGACGCCAACCGATATCCAGTACGCGTCCTCAAGCACATATTTTTGAAAGCTGCGAGTCTTTTCTCTGTCCCAACATCTAGTTTCCAGCACTCACTGGCATACAATAGCACGGACAAAACGTTGCTATTAAGAAGTCGCAGCTTCAGTGCAAGCGAGTACTTCTTTGATTTCCATACTGGCTTAAGTTTGCTAAAAGCAGCGTTTGCCATGCCAATTCTTCGCTTGACCTAATTTTGCACTTTTCCTGTGTAATCGACCCAGCTTCCAAGGTATTTTAAATTCATGGGTATTTAAATTCATGGAATTGTTCGACTCTACGATTTTTTGTGCAGGAGCTCGACTGGCGAGCCTGATGTTGCCATTGATTTAGTCTTGTCTATGTTGGTGTTTAGGCCAACTTTCTCCGCTTTAAAACTCACTTTATTAAGGAGCTCCTGGAGTTGCTGCTTTGTTATTTCCAGAAGTGCCACATCATCCGCAAGTCAAGGTCCGAGAGGATTTTATTTCCGCCTGTTATTCGGAAGCCAGCCGCTTCTCTCAAAACATAATCCATTAAAATTACAAATAAAAAGGGTGATAAAACGCATCCCTGTCACACTCCTGACATAATTTTGAAGTAGCTAGTTGTTCCATTATCTATCTTTATGCAACATTCCGTATTTTCATAAAAGGCCATGATCAAACTTATTATTTTCTTGGGGACACCATAAAACTGTAGAATTTCCCAGAGTGTGTCACGGTCCACGGAATCGAAGACCTTTTCAAAATCAATGAAGAGCATGTATACTTTGTTGGACCACTCATTTGCTTCTTCTATCAGAGTCCTGAGCGTGAATACGAGATCTGAACAAGATCTACCTGTCCGAAAGCCATCTCAATGGAAATCATACTATCAGACCCAGCATACCAGAGAATCCTAATGTAGAGGTTTCAAGTTCTATTTATAAAAATGTGGAATTTGGCATGTTTTGCCAGAAGAAAGATTACGGATTTGTGTTTATTTTTTTTTTTATTTTATTTTTTCCAAGGGGTGATCGTATCAAACCTGTGATCGTAGAACGTAGAAGATCAGTAGAGGACTCACTTGGTCGGAAAGTAAAAGTTCTAGTGCAATTTTTAAGCTACCAAAAATATTGAAGGGCAGCTAACCTCCCTCCCATGCTCTTTTTTCCCCAAGGTCGCCTGATCGAAATTTTGAGATAACCTTTTTTCAGCATAGTCGAAATATATAATAGCTTTTATTTAGTATGACTTGACACCCCACATTCCCCGGGGGAAGGGCTGCAAGCTATGAACTCTGCCCATTGTTTACAAATAATATTAGTTATTGGGAAGTATACAGACGTTTTTCAGGCGGGATTTTTCTGGTGGAGGAGTGTTCATGGGATTATCTTTTTAATGGAGGACTTTTCGTGGGTGAAGAGAATTTCTGGTGTAGGAGGAGGCAGATTTCCGAGCACTATTAAAAAAATAATCAGAAATTCAATATGAAAAAACAAGATTTTTGACTGAAAGTAATGACCAACATTAAAAATTAAAACGAGCATAAATTATTACGTATATGAGGGGGGCCATCCCCTCCTGAATACCTAGCTTTTTTGCTATAGTTTTTCTTGGAACTTGTAAAAGAGCTTGTTATTCTAATTAAACGTCCTTTGTGACTCATGAGTCATTTCTAAATAATTGGAAAAAAAACAATCTTTAGTGTAAAGAGAGAGGTGTTGCGGAGGGGGCAACTCCCCTTATATCCACAATAATCTCTGTTCGTTTTTATTTTAATGTTGCTCCTTAATTTCAGTCAATTTTTTTTTTTTTTAATCCTGAGAAGGAATGTCACGGACGTGCGTTATATTTTTATGAGTGTAATTGCGTTGAGCCAACTGTCTTCGAACATTGAGAGGGGATTTCTAAGAAAAGTTTATATTTTTTAGCCTTAGAGAGTGGGTTACAACCATATTCTCTCTGCAGCTTTTTTTTGACATACGATCAGTCAAACGGGTAACCAGTTTGTATTTAATTCGTGACAAAATTTACACAAGTCTTCCTCTGCCTTACAAAGCGTCCACGTTACAGAACCTTTGCTTGACCTCTGTCATTGCCGTAGCTTCAAATATTCAAATCTTTGTTCACAGACTTATCTTACTATTCGTCCGAACTTTTTTCTGCTGTGAAAAAAATACCCTGGGCCTTGTCTATTCTACTTGTTACCTTCATTGCATTCACCATCTTTACTAATAATGCTTCCCTGCAAAGTGAAGCTGTTCACTTGATCGGTCTTCTCATTGCTCAACGTTACCTCATCACCTTCATTTATTCCTAGTCTGAGTGACTTAGTATTCTTAGTATTAATTTTTAGGCCTAATAAATAAATTTTTTAGGCCTAAATTCCTTTAAAGAATTTAATCAATAGCTGATAAATGTTAATGAACAATAAAACGTTTGATCTAAGAAAAACAGCTAGTTAATGAGTTTTTTTTATAATAAGTTGCAAAAACAATGGCTTTTTTAAAAATTTTCCCCTGTGTGTTGGAAAATTTAATTTAAACTTAGCATTAATTCATATATATTTTAATCATATTAAAGTACAAAAACTTGGGCCCAAATATTAAATACCACTTACTGTTCATTACTTTTACATTAGTTTTTTACATTAGTTTTACAAGCTAATGTTGAAGTAAATCAATAAATTCGGCTAGACATTAGTTTGACAAGCTAATGTTGAGTTATATTAAATAAGAAAACAAAAAAGTCTTCTGTATAACTTTGTTCATACTTCTCTATAATAAGTTTTTGTTTAAAAGTCATACAGAAGACTATACCATTTTCCATTTTTAAAGGAAACATAATATTTTTTATTAATTTCATTTTTATGTTCCTAGCCATCCCCAGGCCATTCAGCGTGTCCCCAGGTGGCCATAGGGGAACGCTCTACAGATATGTAGGGTACCTCCATAGGAGGCACGGACCAAGGAGGGACCCTGTCCCTGGGGGTCCATAATAGAAACTGGGGCACCCTCGCCCGGGGTCATAAATACAGGCGGAGGAGGAAGAAGGCCCTTCAAATGTACACTCAAAAGGACCCACTGATTTGTCCACAAGTCCCATGAGTTACAAACCTTCTCCCAGTAATGGGTTAAGTTGCATGGTGATGCAGAACACCATCGCGGGAGGATCGTCTATAGGAGGACAACTGCGGAAGGGCGTAAGATCCAGATCTACGGACAACGGCCTCTGCAAAGGGCTGCCTCGACCTTTTCGGGGTACCTGCAAGACTGGGGACCTTGCGGTCAACTCTATTCCCACTTGAGGAGTGGTGCTCCTCGAGGAAATTATAGCCTAGTAAACGACACAGCATTCGCACAGGATTCTGACTAATGGACAATTCTTCTGGGCTTGGTATGTTTTGACGGGCGTCTTCGGGCTGAAAAACCTCTTCCTAGCTAATTTATCTGTTATGGGCTGCCTCCCCGTAGTAGCATAATATTTGTAGGCATGAATATATAATGAGTCGGAGGTAATAGGCTTGAGACTGCCTGTGCAGGATATCGACTCTTGTCGATAGAAGAGCATCGCCACGTGCTGAAAACCATGTTGTGACCAAGATGGGCCCAGGATTGCACAAAGCCTCCATTCATGGAGGTCCCAGGGACTTCTTGCTGTCCGGTTCTAAGCCGGCTTAAGCACTGCGGTGTAGACTTGAGAAGATAGGTGATCCCCGTCCTGCACTGGTATCCGGGATCATTGCTTTCCTGAGGCGAAAATAATTTCAATGATTTAAAGAACATGAAATTGGAACTTGGAATGTTACGACATTGAAACATTACTATCGTATCAAATTTTGACTGACGAATTCAGACGATTCGAACTGGATTTATTAGGAGTTTCAGAAACTCATATCCCAGGGGTAGGAAGCATGAAATTAGGTGATATAGAATTTGTTTACTCAGGTAGGAAGGATGGGGTACATAGACTGGGAGTAGGGCTCAGGATGAATAAGGAAGCTGCTAAGTCTTGTTTAGGCTAGGAAGGTATTAATAATAGAATACTAATTGCTAATTTTATGACTAAAAAGTTCAGGATATCAGTTATAGTAGTATACGCCCCTGTAGAACCGACTGACGGAGATACTAATGACTCAGATGAATTTTGCTTACAGCTACATGAGCAAACAGACAGGGTCCCAGGTAGAAATATGATATTATTACTGGGAGATTTTAACGCCCAGGTTGGTAGAAATAGGGATAGATGGTATCCTAGCCTAGGTAAATTTGGTGTAGGAAAAAAAAACAGTAATGGATACAGACTTTTGCAATTTGTAGGTATAACAATCTAGTTATAACCAATACGGTGTTTGGTCATAAAATTGCTCATAAGCTAACATGGTATTCACGTGACGGTAAGACAGGAAACCTTATTGATTATGTTATAGTAAACCGAAGACTGGCAGGATCAATACAAGATACTAGGGTATATAGGAGTGCCAACGGTTAATTTAAAGCTGAAATATCGGAAGGGTAAATGCCTCTCGGGAAGTTATGATGTTGGTAGACTCCAGGATGAGAATTTGAGAGAAACTTTCCAGGAACAGTTGAATACTAAACTTCAGAGTTTGAAATTTGATAATGTGGAAGATGGTTGGAATATTTTTAGAAAAATAATTTGTGAAGTTGCTGAAGGTGTATTAGGGAAGAAAGCTAGAACTGCAGCTAAGAATATTAGTGAAAAAGCTTTATGTTTAATAGAAAGGAGAAAGGACTTGTACAAGAATTATCTGAGTGATAGATCATATGAAAACAAAAGGAATGTAAAGAAAGTGGAGAAAGCATTAAAATATGAACTAAGGAGGTGTGAAGTGCAGGCCATGGATAATACTGCCGAGGATCTGGAATATGCAGCTAGATGGCATAATAGTAAAATATTGTTCTGGTATGTCAACAAATTGAGAGGGAGTAGTCAATCCGGACTTGGCCCAGTTAAAGATAGGAATGTGGCCGCAATTAGCGATAAGGAAAAAACTAAAGAGAGATGAGCCAAACATTTTGAGAATTTGCTTAACCGAGATAGAGTTGCAGGAAAAGATATAGAGGAAAATGAAAAAGTTTGTGATACCTTGGATGTGAAGGAAGATTTGTTTTGTGAGGAGGAATTAGAAACAGTACTAAAAGGATTAAAAAACAATAAGGCTCCAGGTGCTGATAGGGTGGTAAATGAGTTTCTTAAATATGGTGGCTCTGAGGCTAGAAATAAGTTACTGAAGATTATGAATATGATTTTTGAAAAAGGGGAAGTACCTAACGATTTTAGGAAAACCTTAATTAAGCCGCTTTATAAGAAAGTTGATAAAATTGAGTGTAGTAATTATCGAGGCATTAGTCTGGTCTCTGTAGGTAGTAAATTACTAACTAATATGATACTTTTTTAGACTGAGAGATGCCGTAGAAAAAGTTTTAAGAGAAGAACAGTGTGGTTTTAGAAAAGGTAGAGGTAAACCAATGAAATTAAAGAATATTTTTGTCACAGAACTATAGAACGGTGATCTCTCTGTTATTCTATACGTCATAGATATAAACTAATGAAATTAAAACGCTTTTCTCTTCTTTTTTTTTTGCCTCGGAGCTATAAGAAAGTAAACTCTCTGTTTCTCTTTCAAAGCATTCTGATCCAAAAACGAAAACTTAACTAGCTCACAGAAGTTTCTATTCAACCTTTGAGTATTGTTTTGACTGGCCCTGATTGGCATAAAAATAATAATTTCTTACACTTGAAGGACTGAGAAATATCTCTTCCTACGGTCGTTTAAAAAAATTACAAAAAACAATCATGGGCCTTGAGTTCCTCCCCAGGCTTCCCACAAGACGTGGTCCAACGCCAGTTGTCGTTTTCAGTAGACCACTAGCTTCCTACCTTTGGTTATTTTCTGTGATCGTCAACGTTTTGACATTACTCGTATTATTTTATTTTATTTATTTTTTTTTCATTAATATTGACTTGGTTAACTTTACTTGCACACTTTTGAATTTATTATGGTGTTAAATTCATATCTTTGAAATTTGTCTTTACATTAATTAGGGATATTTCCATCTGTCAGGTTTTTTAACCGTTCTACCTGACTGTGTCGTTATTTTCTCCTCTGTTTCTTGCGGTTTTTTCTTTTTCGGTTTGTCTAGCGAAATAAGGTCAAACTTTTTGTATTGTTTTTTCAAAAATTCTTGCCCTTTTAATTTCGTTTGTTTCCCGTGTGCGGCTGCTGAGGTCGGCCTTGATTTCCCTATTTCTTTAGCTACTATTTGGCCTGATTCACCATCAGACTCTTCGGAACTAGTTTCTGACGAATCCGGATTGGAACTTTTAGAGGTGGCACTTTTTGTGGTATCACCTGCCATTCCTTCGTAAATTTCTACTCCCCTGGAAGTAGAAGGTTTATTCCCTAAGTCCTCGCCTTGAGTCCTCAACTCGGGGATTTGAAAGATTCTTGAGAGCTTTGGGAGGAATCAATAGTTTTTGCGGGGTTCCTCCATTGTTTGAAGGCCATGTCCTCAGGGGGATGAGGCATTCTTTGCACTAGGGTTTCCCTCCATGAAGTCCACGTGTTTAGGTTTGGCCTTGGACACAGTTATTTCATGATATTGACCTTGCTGGTCATCCGTTGGAGTTTTATTCCCGGGCAATGTACTTTGACTCGTTTTTATGGGAAAATTTATTAAATCCATAGCTTCTCGCAGGTTTGTTTTAGTTAAAGCTTTGGGAGGAGTTTTCTTCACAGTAATACCGGGGGTTTCTACAGCTCTGTTTAATTCTTCCTGTAAAGACAGGGGCCTTTCTATTGGTGTTGCAGGGGAAACCATATAGTCTGGAAATCTTTTGGGGGGACATGGGGTCGAAATTCTATCGGGGAAAAATTGGGTTTTTGGAGATATTGTATAATCTAAATCTCCTGCGTTTGCCGATGAATAACTTTTTGGACTTTTTGGCGTTTTTATTTCAGGAAAAAATCCTGGTATTAGGGATTTTTTCTTAGGAACAACTAGATTTTCCATTGCTAAAAATTCTTCAAAGTTTTGTTCATCACTGTCATTTTCAAATAATCTTGTTTAAAATTGAAAGGTTTTAGCTCTGCCAATCTCGACCTAGGGGGCTCATTTTCCGAATCTGACGAATCAGTAGAAGAGGGATGTGACATCCATCTCTCTGGAAATTTGGCTGTTTTTATTCGGCTAACATGCGCCTTGTAAGTTTTTCCACTATCGGGTTTTCCATTTTAAAAGTATATTCGTTATCGTACTTTTTGACTATTCTGTACGGTCCGGAATATTTGTTGGAAAGTTTTTTTCCTTCCGTTTTCGCCTCGTTCTTTAGGTAAACGAAGTCTCCTACTTTGAAATCTATATTCCCCTTAACTTTGGGTTGGTTTCTTAGTTCTTGGTTTATTTTACATTTTTCCAACTCTTGCCTAACTATTTTATAAGTTTTCCTCATCCTATTTATGAATTCTTGTTTATAATCTTCTGAGCCGTTATAATACTGCCGAGATTCAATAATCTCATCATACGGGATTCTAAATTCTCGACCAAAAAGTAAATAAAATGGATTGTCTCTGGTTGTTTCGGAATAAGCAGTGTTGATTACGTTAGTTAAATAAGGTAAGAATTTATCCCAGTCGCTCCTATTGTCTTTCGTATAAATACTTATAACGTTCAAAAATATTTTATGCCTGTTTTCTATTTTGCCATTAGCTTGTGGATGGTACGGCGCTGTCACCATTTTCTCTATATTAAGGAAATTCATTAAATCTTTTGTTACTTTTGCAATTCCACTCGTCCTTGTTATGTCTTGTTCCCTCATTGTAGTACTGTTTGCGTAAAACCGTGCGGTTATGACGCTGCACATGCGTTTCTTAAACAGCACGGACTTGCGTGAACAATGCAGGCATGAAAAATATTGTAAAAGTAGACCTCAAACTTAATAATGTAGGGTAAATTATGTTTATTTAATATCGATATTTCCGTTCTCAAAACAAATTTGAAGACATCTCTATTTTAAATTTTTATATTTTTGTTGAGAATACTAATATTAGTGTATTTATTTAATTCTATCTCATAGCTAAGAAATTATAACCCAATTAATGCGTGAATTATTGTATGTGTATTTACTTCAAAGAACATGTGATTCTGCCGCGTTGTTTTTATTACAGGAAAGTAAATGGACACTTTGGTCATTGAGTATTACAATAAGCTGCCCAGTACAGATACGACCCAGTAGCATCTATTTTCATCATATCTCAACCAACGAAGAGTACTCACCATAACTCCAGGCAAGTTTCATCCCAACTTCGTCTACGAAAACAACAGTTACCTTCGATCGTCGTTTCTTCGACTATGAACCATATTACGTATCAGGTAACACTATATTTGAACCTCAGTATCAAGTGCTTTAACGAACTATATAATCACATAAATGCTGAGAACCCCATCGATCAGAACAAGATAAACAATATTTAACGATATTCGAAGTTAAATGATATGTAAAGACATTTGAAGATATTTGAAGCAGAAATTAAAGACAATTTGAACTTTAACTCTGAGAACACCATCGAGCAGTACAAGATAAACGATATTTAACGATATTTGAAGTTAAATGATAGTTGAAGATATTCGAAGTTGAATTTAAAGACAATATATTAAGAGAGTCACTATAGTATGACGACAACCCGTTTCAAAAGGCACAAATGAACAATTTTATGCGAGAATACATTCTCTATGTGCCTCAAAAATCCTAAAAATGATATGCTGAGAAGAAAAACACCAACACCTGTAGTGGGAAGAATCATTTCCCAGTTGACTATTAGAACGATATTTAACGGTCATTTCCCAGTTGACTATTAGGGAAAACTTACCGTGTAAAGACAACTAGACTCGAACTGTTCCATGAAGAAACCATAACGTAAGTGCTTCGAAATTCTTGCCAGGACAAAAGGAGTGAAGGACAGTAATTTACAACAGAAGGGTGTAGTACACTAAGGACACGAAAGGTGATGAATAGATGTGAAGCTACATGTGTTACTTCCTAATAACTTGACAATGCAAAAATCTCAATAGTGAAAGTGTTTTAATGTCATCAGTGAATATGATGAACCAAATATTGTATGTTATAAATCATTCATGTATGTACCACAAGTAGAATTAGGTGTAATATTATTATGTTATTCATTTAACGTTGTGTAGATAGTATGTAGTACGTCATATAGACAGCAAAATCAAAAAAAAACTAATGTAAAAGTAGAATAGTCCCAACCTTATTGGAAATGTAAAAGTAATCAGCGTTAGATATAGAAAAAAAAAATCTTTAATATAGTAGCTAACCTAGAACCAAAATTAATCTTAGTCCGGTAGACGAATTTTAGATAGGGATGTAAAATAAAATAAGAAAAATAATTGAAAAATTTTAAGCACTCCTAATGAGCAGTTACTAATGACGGGACGTCATTATTTGATGGGAAGGGTGATGTGCACCAGCAGTAGAATACCATATATTTAAAATATAAGATTCTTTCCTTCTAAAGATGATTCGGGCAGAAATTAAACGTCCCCTAATTGAGTTCAAATACCGCTTCCAAGAGTCTAAATTCATAATCAGCAAAAAGAGAAATTGCACTTCTAGCTTCAGTCAGACAACGGCGCTAGTCGTTCGAATTTCGCTAAGATAATTAGTAGCAAAAACAAATGCTAAGCACGATATTTCTAAGGAAGTTTAAATGGCAAAAAAACTGTGTGAACTCCTGAATCATCTGAAAAATCTTAAAGAGATTATTGGACGAAGATTTGCGTCCTTGGGTCACTTGGTCCAATGGCAGGCAGTCCCTACAGCGCAGGACGAAAGAACTGCGTTTGGGAGTGGGGTAAATGTGTTTTTAATTTTAATATGAAGTCAGACCTCAAACGATTAGTACCGCAAATAATCTCGGTCACCATTATTGTCATTGAAGTGACCCGTTGCTGTACAACTAAGCATGTAAGTTCAATAAATCTATTGTCTTTTTATATGTGTTTATTTCATTTATATGTCTGCGTCTAGTCCAATAATAGGTAATTAGTTCGCAAGTCTCCAAGGTAAATGCTCCCAAAGGAATCTGATCTCCAGATAGCTCAAGAAAGAAGAAGCCACATTTGTATGTCTACATATTCAATTTTCTCTCATTAATTGAGAGCGGCGCTAGCCTAGTTGACACAATCTCCAGCGCTATAAGCGGCGCTATCGGAGAAATTTCTATCGCCAAAGTAGCGAATCTTTCCATTACCACAATATAAAATCTTTTATCGCTACAGAGGATGTGTCGACCAAATTTTTCACTCTTAGGCTAATAATTGAGAGGTGCCTGAGTTTTCAAATACCTTTGGTCCTCAGTTTTATAGATTATGAGCAAGCGTTCGATTCTGTTGATAGAAGAGTTTAGTAAAGGTTTTATCCTTGTATGATATACCAGACAAATACATTAAAGTGATTAGTGCTATGTATGAGAATAACACTGCTGCGGTTAAGGTAGGAAATGAGTTTAGCAGCTGGTTTTTTATTAAGTCAGGAGTTAAGCTGGGTTGTGTTCTATCCCCCGTTATATGGATTATTTTGATGGACTTTGTTTTAAAGAGCACAGGAAAGGCAATGGGAGACGACGGAATCAAATGGGGAGGAAAAAGTCTCCTAGACTTGGATTATGTTGAAGATTTAAGCACCCTAGATGAAAGTGTGAGCAAAATGAATGAAGTTTTAGAGTTTTTGCGAGTTCAGGGTGCTAGAATTGGTTTGAAAATTAATGTTAGGAAGACTAAGTCACTAAGGCTAGGAATAAGTGAAGATGAAAGGTGACGTTGGGTAATAAAAAGATTGATCAGGTGGGCAGCTTCACTTACCTTGGTAGTATTATTAGTAAAGATGGTGGGAGCAGTGAAGATGTTAAAAGTAGAATAGCCAAGGCTCAGGGTGTTTTTTCACAGTTAAAAAAATTTGGAAGAATAGGAAGATAAGTCTGCAAACCAAGATTAGAATATTAGAAGCTACGGTGATGACAGTGGTCAAAAATGGCTCTGATGCATGGACTCTTCGAATAGCGGACGATGATTTGCTAGATGTTTTCCAGAGAAATTGCTTAACGATTGTTCTGGGTACCCGGCTGACTGACCGTATTTCAAACAAAAGGCTATAAGAAAAAGTGATTCAATACCGATCTCTAGGGCTATAATAAAAGAAAGGTTGAGGTGGCTAGGGCACGTTGTGCGTATGAAGGATGACAGATTGCCAAAGATTGTCCTGGTGCCCTGGGGGCATATAAGGTTTTTATAGAAGGCGTTGTCGTAGAAACTTCAAAAAAGGCTCATTCGATTGGAAATTCAAAAGGATATTGCCCTTTTTAATAGTCGAAAGTGATTGGAGGGCAACTAGCCCCCACCCCCACGCCCATCATTTCCCCAAACACATCCAATCAAAATTTTGCGTAAGATAGTAGTAAGACCTTGAATCTCGATCCAAGAATTTGATCTGTTATCCTCACACCTCACTATCACGGTTCTGCCCTGGGGGCATATAAGGTTTTATAGAAGGCGTTGTCCTAGAAACTTCAAAACATGCTCATTCGGTTGGAAATTCAAAGGGCTAGTGCTCCTTTTAATAGTCGAAAGTGATTGGAGGGCAACTAACCCCCCCCCCCAACTCCCTTCATTCCCCCAAACACATCCAATAAGAATTTTGAGAGAGCCATTTTGTTCAGCATAGTTTATTTCCAGATAGAAAATACATTTTTGAGGATGACACTCTCCCACAACCCTCAGGGCAAGGGTTTAAAGTTACGCCCAGGGGGCATATAAGGTTTTTATAGAAGGCGTTGTTGTAGAAACTTCAAAGGGGCTCATTCGATTGAAAATTCAAAGGGCTAGCTCCCTTTTTAATAGTCGAAAGTGATTGGAGGGCAACTAGCCCCCCCTCCCCCACGCCCATCATTCCCCCAAACACATCTAATCAGAATTTTTAGATAGCCATTTTATTCAGCGTAGTTGAAAGTTTTGGAATTTAGGTCTTTAAGGATGACAACCCCTCCCCCCAGAGCCCTAAGGGCAAGGGTTGTAAGTTATGCCCTGGGGGTATATGAAGTTTTTATTGAAAGCGTTGTCTTAGAAACTTCAAAAGGGCTCATTCAATTGGAAATTGAAAGGGCTAGTGCCTTTTTTAATAGTTGAAAGTGATTAGATAGCGACTAACGCCCCTCTCACGCCCACCATTTTCCCAAACACATCCAATCAAAATTTTGAGATATCCATTTTGTTCAACGTAGTTGAAAGTTCTGGAAATTTTGTCTTTTAGGATGATAACCCCCTCAGAGCCCTCAGTGCAAGGGTTGTAAGTTATGCCCTGGGGGTATATGAAGTTTTTATTGAAAGCGTTGTCTTAGAAACTTCAAAAGGGCTCATTCAATTGGAAATTGAAAGGGCTAGTGCCTTTTTTATAGTTGAAAGTGATTGGAGAGCGACTAACGCCCCTCTCACGCCCACCATTTTCCAAAACACATCCAATCAAAATTTTGAGATATCCATTTTGTTCAACGTAGTTGAAAGTTCTGGAAATTTTGTCTTTTAGGAAGATAACCCCCTCAGAGCCCTCAGTGCAAGGGTTGTAAGTTATGCCCTGGGGGCATTTAAGGTTTATATAGAAAGTTGTTGTATAAATCATAGGCAGAACGTTCGCGCTGTTCAACGTAGTTGAACACTCCCCCACAATCCTCAGGGCAAGGGTATGAAGTTATGCCCTGGGGGCATATAACAACGATGTTGGCACAATGTATTATTTATTAATTTTTTCCTTTAGAGCAAGGAACTTCGTATCGAAGAAGTTGTCGTAGAAACTTCAAAAAGCGCTCATTCAATTGGAAATTGGAGTGGCTTGTGCCCTTTTTAATATTCGACAGTGATTGGAAGGTGACTAGCACCCCTTCCACGCCCACAATTTCCTGAAACATATCCAATTAAAATTTTGAGATAGCCATTTTGTTCAGCATAGTTGATTTCCAGATAGAAATTATGTTCTTGAGGACAGTCCCCCACAGCCCTTAGGGCAAGGGTTGTAAGTTATGCCCTGGGGGCATATAAGGTTTCTCATAGAAGGCGTTGTCGTAGAAACTTTAAAAAAGGCTCATTCGATTGGAAATTCAAAGGGCTAGAGCCCTTTTTAATAGTCAAAAGTGATTAGAGGGCAACTAACCCGCCTCTCACGCCCACCTTTTCCCTAAACACATCTAATCAAAACTTTGAGATAGCCATTTTATTCAACGTAGTTTTAAGTTCTGGAAATTAGGTCTTTGAGGGTGACAACCAACCCCCCCCCCCCCCGCTGCCCGCAGGGCAAGGGTTGTAAATTATGCCCTGGGGGCGTATAAGGTTTTTATTGAAAGCGTAGAAACTTCAAAAGGGCTCATTCAATTGGAAGTTGAAAGTGCTATTGCCTTTTTTAATAGTTGAAAGTGATTGGAGAGCGACTAACGCCCCTCTCACGCCCACTATTTTCCCAAACACATCCAATAAAGATTTTGAGACAGCCATTTCGTTCCACGCAGTTCAAAGTTCAGGAAATTATACCTTTGAGCAGGACACTTCTCCCCCAATCTTCAGGGCAAGGGTTATAAATTATGCCCTGGGGGCATATAAGGTGTTTAATTGAAATCTTTGTCGTAGAAACTTGAAAAAAGGCTCATTCGATTTGAAATTCAAAGGGCTTGTACCCTTTTTAATGGACGAAAGTGATTAGTGATATTTTGTTGTTGTTTTTGTTGTTTACACCAGGGCACTTCGTATCGAAGGAGTTTTCGTGGGAACTTCGAAAAGGGCTCATTCGATTGAAAATAGAAAGGGCTGATGCCCTTTTTAATAGTCGAAAGTGATTGGAGGGCAACTAATCCCCCTTCCACTCCCACCCTCCCACGCCCACCCTCCCATTTGCCCATTATGTTTAAAAAACTAAATTTTGCCTTAAGATTAAATCAAAATGCACTGTGATAATGTTAATTCCCAATAGGGCATCTCAGCAGTATCCTAAGAACGACTGAGGGTATTATGTTCAAACTTTTGGGGCTACTTCTGCTCTTAAAATTTAAACAAATCAAAATAGCGTAAGTGTATCCAAGCTATCAAAGAAAGTAAACAGTTTTTTTGCCAATGGTATCAAGTTTTCCATTTCAGGTCAACTAGAGGAGGTATGAAACTAAATTAAACAGTACTATTTGTGTCCAGATTTTTAAAAGGTTGTATTATTTTTCTCCAGCATAGAAATAGCAGGCCAAACTATAAAGTCTTAAAAAACGAAAAGGTTTAAAGTATTATTTTCTTTTTCCCTGAAAAGACTATGTCAATATCAAACGAATAGAAATTAATTAAAAAAAACTTTTTCCACAAAATAAGTTTTTCAAAGAAAAGTAAAGAACTCCATTAAACAAAAAATGAGCAAAAATAAAATCAAATAATCTACCAAGCGTGAAACTACCACAAATCAGCATCGATAAATAAATGAAACCCAAAACGAACAGAAATTACAATAAATAACCGAGTTAAACTCAAAACGAGCAGAAATTATTATAAGTTGGGCGCAAAACCCCTATGCCTTCCCAGGGCCAGAACAAAATTTACACTTTACTGAAAAAATACAAATTAATGTGCATTGTCAGTTTAATATACATATACTGATATTTAGTAATCAAAATGTTAATATTATTTGATTTATTAAAGTTATAAAAGTAAAAACATTTATACTTTTTTCATTAAAGTGCAAATTTCTCCATAAAAACACAATCCTGGTTTGGAGAACTTTAACTTGGCTGCTTGTCCTATAAAAACATGTAATTATCTTTCCATTTGATTAAGTTAAAAAGCTGAGATTGAAAAAAAGAGAAAAGACTGGACATCATGAAAGAATCAACGAAATGAACAGAGTTGTGTTTTATTAACTAAACAGTGATGTTACAATCGATTAAAAAAACCAAAAAAAAAAAACAACACTTAAGCAAAATGTCGAAGCTTAAATAAACTTTAACAAGAAACTGAATTAATTTGATCACGAAATGGTATGGATATAAAATCAGTAATATGTAAACATTATCACTTTTTTCTTTCTGTAATTCCATAATGAAAAAAAAAAAACATCTTGAATTGTTCAAGACGCATCTTGAACTATTTTCATCTTTAAAACTTTTGCCTGTTTCAGATGGCATATATCTTGTCTTAGTTGGTGAATGAAGGCAATAAGGATCATTCGTGCTTGGCCATAAAGTGAAAATGGTGAATATCGCTAATAATGCTAAAATTGAACATTGTTCTATTTATTTATTTATTGTCGCCAAAAACGGTAGGTCCACAGTGGTTCTCGACAGTGCTATTATTCATATCCATCTTTGTATTGAAGTAATACCCCACCATAGACTCATAAGGGCTGTTGTTTGGGAAGGAAAAGAAGGTGTGATCTCTTTTAATCTTCTCACTCATGGATCAAGACAAGGTGAAATCTTCTCCTTGCAATTGTGCATTCAACTGCTAAGGGGTAGAATTAATAACACCGTACTTCAACAATTAAGACAGTTCCTAGCATGAATACAAAAAATGACACTTAACACGATCCTTCTAATAGTATTTGAGAAAGAAAGTAATACTACATTTCTCTTTTATTGAAACCAATCTGCTCTCTGAGCTTTACTTTTTATAAGATCTAGAAGGCTTGTCTATTTTCACAAAATAAATCTAAATAGACCAGTTCGCGCAGTGATTAATGCTATATTGAAACACGAACAACCAGTGATAAGTCTGCAGAAATAATTTGGTGTGATACATTTAACGTTATTAGAGGTAATACAAATAAGGAGATTTTTTGCAAATTTCAGTAATTATAATAAAAAACCTTGTTTTTATCAAACGAAGTTCAAGTTCGGTAATCCAAAAGGCGTTGGCCGACATTTTTGGTCAGACTGTTTTCTACTCACTACTTTTAAAGCTATTCAAATTCAGATCTTAAAGTACTTAAAGATTTCAGTCTTTCAATATTGCTTTGCCCTTTTTCCTCAAAAAATTTAGGCTTTGAGACCATACTTTTTAGGAGAGAAACAAAAAGATTACTAGTCTTATACTTCCATGTTAAAAAGCTTGTTTGAATATTTTTGCAAGCCAGTCATATTATTTCCTAATTCTGGAGGAAAAGAGGCCCCGCCTTTTAAAAACCAAAAATTGAATGGTTCTTTGGTGAAAAATACTAAGCTAGTGAAAAGCATCGCTGTTGCTCTGTGACACTTCATTTTTCTGTTTCTTCTGGAATTTCCTTAATTCAGCGGCTGATTATTAAATCCCTTTATATGAAAGTCATTTTATCGCTCCTCTCTAAAACTGATGTCTAGTAACATAAATCCATTGGTTTATCAGAGCAAAGCCTCCTGATCTTCAAAGTATTTTTTTAAGAAAGCATATGCTTTCACATACAAGAAAAACAAACTAGAGAGTTAAAATTTGTACAAGAAGATTAAATGTAATTGTTGAGTAATTAATTAGAGAAAAAAGCTGAGAGCTATTTCTTTTATTTGAAACTGGAGTGAATTATTAAAAATAAAATTAACCTTGATAGTTTTCATGAAAATTTTATTTCATTAAGTTTTCCCAAGTAGTCATAGAAAGAGCCCTTGTGCATTTGTTTTACGAAACAAAGTATAATTATGAAAATTATACTATTATCTTCTAAATATGACGGGAGCTTTCACCCTCTTGGGTCTGAAAGTAATTTGGCGAAAGTGTTTGAAAGTAAATGATGAGAAACTTGAACGAGATTGGTTGATGTGGAAAAAGTTCCATTAAAACATCACCTAGAAAGCTGTTTAAAATCCTAAAAATTCATAGATAAGATGACCTTAAACGCTAGTTTCATAATTTTCAGAATGATATCTCTTAACATTCCACCTCAATTTTAGTTCATCCTTTCTCACTTTTGCTAAAGGGCTCAAATCAATACTTTCAACTAGTTTGTTTGTTAGCACAATCTGCTTTAATGGCTAGTCAAATACCAAACCGATAGCTTCTATTGTATTTGCAAAGTAAATGGAAGCCGAACCCAGTGGAACTTGAAACTCCTGATTGACTATCTGACAGGATACCACAAGGACCATACGTAAGTTGCTACTGGCAGCCACATTCTACAACAATCATATCATCATAGGGCTTTAAAACTACGCTAATCATCACTATCATAGAAAAGCATTGTCAATGGCAGAAGCTTAGAAGGTGTGCAGCATGGTGCTGGGATGTCATTTTCGTTGGACATCTCCTTAAGAACACTTTGGATTGTAGCGTGATTTGTTGGTTGGGATTCTTCACCAACTGGAAATTCGCATTCACCAGCACACCTGCAAAAACAGGACATCACGAATTTAGAACAAATTAAAGGTAAAGCACATCTAAAGTGCAGTTTATATCCCTCTTTCATAAGATAATAGGACAAATATAAAATGATAAATTTACTGGCAGGCTATAAAAAATTTTATGTTCTCTGTCTCCAGGTCTTAAGGAATTTAACAGAGCTTTGGTGTTCACTTTTCAGTAGGTTACAAAGGTAAATGTAAAACCACCGCTACAACCACCACTTCTGGTTCTGGAAGAATACCTCTACTGCTATTGCTGCTACCAGTGCTATTCCTAGCACAAGACTACCTCACTGCAATTACTTCTCCATTGATATGTAAGTGAAAACTACCAACACTATGGAGAAATTTGCCCTGAGCAGATATGTTTTTTTTTTAATATGCATACAAAACAGAAATCGTTTTTTTGTTTTCAAGTTGCCATATAGGCTACTTAGAATTGCTTCTTTGTTCATGAAGATGTGGAAAAGAAAAAGGGCTTCTACATGTTCTTTGTTCTTTTTTTACCAAAATTACTTTCTGATGTTTCTTATCCTTCTTCTTTAAAGCTGTGCAAAAACTGAAATACCAAATAATGAAAGGCAATGCTTGAAATTTATGGAAAACTGATACCGAATTATGAAAGTCAGCACCAAATTCAAAATTTCTTGAGAAAAAACAACAAGTTATGTCAACACTAAATTCAAAATTCCTTGAAAAAAAAACAGCAAAAGAATTAGTAAATTTCTGCTTTACTGCGAGTGGAATAATAAGAAAATCCCAAAGTTCCACTTTAGCAACGTCAGAAACAGAAGATATTAATTGCAAAACATTTATATCATCTCCCTAATCAATTAATTACACCAAATAGTTTTTTATTCTATTGTATGTCTTATAAAAAGTTTTCGAAGATTCTAGTAGTAGTATTTTTATTTATATGAAGTAACAATTTTTTTTAATTTTTGAGGTACTTTTTGACAACTGCTTTCAATTTTTTTTACAAATTATTTCGACATCAAAGATAAAATTTTGTTTCACAGAATAAAATAAAATGAACCACTTTTATAAACCAGACATTTATTTACACTTTGAAGTGTTTTCTTAGTACCTGTAAGCATTAAATCCTCTCGGGGAAATTATCCAAGAATCCCATCCTATTTTTTCAAAGTCAACCATCATATCAAATTTATGGCACCCAGCAACAGAGGACAAGACACTCCTTTTCAATCGTTTTTCATCAATTTGCAGACTATCAGCAATTACTGAGTACAACAGTAGGTACGCATCTTTCAGAATCTGGTGCTCGGGTATTTTGATAGCCAATTCTTTACTGTTTAGACCAACATAGTCCTTGACATCAAAAACTACCAGACCTTCACCGTGATATCCCTCATTACTGCTGATTGTACTCCAACTCTTTTGCGTCTTTTCTCTTAGCAGCACCTAGGAGGAGATACTTCATTAGGAGCAGACTCTGGAAGAGCGTACACATATACTAGCATAAGGCAGTACTGTATGTGATAGCCACAGAGGAGGTAGTTTTTTTTCTAATACAAGAGAGTTTCTGCGAAACAATTTTCGATACCCATGGTGTGCAAGAATTTGTATGGCAATGTTTCTTTCACAAGCTCATCAGAAGAAATGTGACATATTTGGCATACTGTGCGGTATAGGCACTTCGTATGGCTTGAAAATTTAAGGCAATTTTGACAATTCCTCGGAAGCAATTGTCGTAAAAACTTCGAAAGAAGCTACTTCGATTGGAAATTGAGCGTTACAGTGCCCTTTCTAAGAGTCAAAAGTGCTTGGAAGGCAGCCAGTCCCAATCCACCACCTATCAATTTCCCGAACAACTCCAATCAAAATTTTGAGATAGCCAATTTGTTCAGCATAATTGAAATGTTTAGTAACTATCTCTTTGGTTCAGTAACGTCCATTTTTTACATATAGTATATGATATTGAGAAAGGGTGACCTTTGTTTTCCATAAAGACGAAGGGCCAGGTGAGCTTTTAGAGAATGTTCAGGGAAGTTTTGAACTAAATCAAACACGTTATGTGCATGTGGGTTATCAAAAGGGCGTAACTCAGGAATGACTGAGTATTTTAATTTGGAACTTCAGAAAATGATAAGGGAGGTGATTAATTGACCAGGAAGGCTACATTTTCACGCTACTACTACTACTACTACTCCAACTACCACTTCTATCGCAAAACCTGTAAGGCTAAAATCATTAAAATGAAATTGCAGGAGGTGTTGAGGGGGAAGTTGCACTAAACTAAAACTATGAAAATACAGTTTATCAAAAGGACATATCGACAAGGTCATAGCAACGGCAAATTTTATTAGGTTGAAAACTTCCAGAGGTTGATGAGGGGGCATGTTGAGTTGACCTAAGGGCAATATGTTAATACTACTGTTGCCACTAGTACTAGCGCTCTTACTGTTGATACTATTACTAATTCTACAACCAATACTAATAGTACTACTACTACTACTCTGACTGCTATTACAACTATGCCTAAAGGCATGAAGGAAAACTTTTCAGGGAATATTGAGAGGAGGATTTGAACTGAACCACAAAATACCGTTTGTATGCAGTTTGTCAAAAGGGCGTACCAGTATTATCTTAGGAACACTTTGGTGTGTGAAAATTACGTCACCAAATTTTCCCAGAAAAAAAAATTCAAAGGGTCACCAATGGGTGAGTTTTAGTTCTACGCTTACCAAGTATTTATATAGATTGTGTAGAAAGACTGATTTTAAGGATTATATTTTAAAGATCTAAGTTTATCTGGAACATCTTAACACATTGAAATATTTGTATTTAGGAGAATTTTAACTTATTTGATTATTTAACTCAAATCTAAAATTGATGGAACTATCCAGCACAAATCATGTAAAACGTGGTCAAATAGATATATACTAATAGTCGGGCCCGTTAAAATCTTTATACTCGGTTGATCGGTCTAATCCTTTCGGTTTTCCTATTGTGCTCTCGAGGAACTTACAATCTTCATTCTAAATTAATCAAAAATAAATTTGCACAAAATAAGTTTTTCAAAAAAAAAACTCCATTAAACCAAAAATGAACAAAAATAGAATCAAATAATCTACCAAACATACAACTACCACAAATCAGTATCAATAAATAAATGAAACCCAAAACAAACAGTAATTAAAATAAGCCAAACTCAAAACAAGCAGAAATTGATCTGAGTAGGGTTCTAAATCCTGTGCTCTCTAAAAGCCCGAATATAATTTGTACTCTACTGAAAAAAATTCCAATGAATTCACCGAAAAAAATGTGCATTGTCAGTTTGATATACATAAGCTGATATTTATTTCTTAAAATCTTAATTAATTTTTGTTTTCTTAAAGTTATAAGTGAAAACATTAAAAAAAGATTTTTTTTTAATTCTTTTGTCCTTTTTAATAGACGAAAACGAATGGAAAGCAACTAAGCCCCCTCTCACGACCACCATTTCCCAAAAAACATTCAATTAAAATTTTAAGATAGCAATTTTCTTCAACGTAGTTGAAAGTTCAGGAGATTATAATTTTTAGGATGACAAATCCCCACACCCCTCAGGACATGGGTTGTGAGTTATGCCCTGGGGACATATAAGGTTTTAATAGAAAGCATTTTCGTAGAGACTTCAAAGAGGGCTCATTCGATTGGAAATTGAAAGGGCTAGTTCTCTTTTTAAAGTCGAAAGTGATTGGAGGGCAACTATCCCCCCTCTCAAGCTCACCATTTCCCCAAACACATCCAATCAAAGTTTTGAAATAGCCATTTTGTTAAACGTAGATGAAAGTTCTGGAAATTGGGTCTTTGCGGGTGACACTCCCCAAAGAGTCCTTAGGGCTAAGATGAAAAACCCTTTGAATTTCCAATCAAATGAGCCCTTTTTGAAGTTTCTACGACAACACTTTCTATAAAAAGTTAATCACAACCCTTACCCTGAGGGCTCTGAGGGGGGTTGTCATCTTAAAAGACGTAATTTCCAGAAGTTTTAACTACGTTGAACAAAATGAATATCTCAAAATTTTGATTGGATGTGTTTGGGGAAATGGTGGTTGTGAGAGGGGGTTAGTTGCCCTCCAATTACTTTCAACTATTAAAAGGGCACTAGCCCTTTCAATTTTCAATCGAATGAGCCCTTTTTGAAGTTTTACGACAGCGCTTTCTATAAAACCTCATATACCCCAGGGCATAACTTACAACCCATGCAAAGAGGTCTGCGGGGGGTTGTCATCCTCAAAGACATAATTTCCAGAACTTTTAACTACCTTGAAAAATGGCTGTCTCAAAATTTTGACTGTATGTGTTTGGGAAAATGGTGGGCGTGGGAGGGGGGTTAGTTGTTTGAAAGGGTTAGTGCTCTTTTTAAAAGTCGAAGGTCGAAAGTGATTGGATGACAACTAGCCCCCCTCTCAAGCTCACCATTTCCCCAAACACATCCAATCAAAATTTTGAGATAGCCATTTAGTTCAACGTAGATGAAGGTTCTGGAAATCAGGTCTTTGAGGATGATACTCCCCCCAGAGCCCTTAGGGCTAAGGTTGTAATTTATGGCCTGGGGGCATATAAGGTTTTTTATGATTAGTTGCAATTACTTTCGACTATTAAAAAGGCCACTAGCCATTTCAATTTCCAATGGAATGAGCCCTTTTTGAAGTTTCTACGACAACGCTTTCTATAAAAACCTTATATGCCCCCTGTGCACGACTTACTACCCTTGCCCTGAGGGCTTTGGGGGGGGGGCTGTTATCCTTAAAGACCTAATTTCCAAAATTTTCAACTACTTTGAACCAAATAGCTATATAAAAATGTTGATTGTGTGTGTTTGGGGAAAAGGTGGGCGTGAGAGGGGGTTAGTTGTCCTCTAATCACTTTAGACTATTAAGAAGGGCACTAGCTCTTATAATTTTGAATCGAATGCGCTTTTTTTCAAGTTTCTACGACAAACCTTTCAATAAAAATCTTATATGCCCCAAGGGTATAACTTATAACCCTTGCCCTCAGGGCTCTGAGGGAGTTATCATCCTCAAAGACCTAATTTCCAGAACTTTAAGCTTCGTTGAAAAAAATGGCTATCTCAAAATTTTGATTGGATGTGTTTGGATAAGTGGTAGGCGTGGAAGGGGTGCTAGATGCCTTCCAATCACTTTCGATTATTAAAAAGGGCACTAGCCATTTCAATTTCCAATCGAATGTGCCCCTTTTGAAGTTTCTACGGTAACACTTTCTATGAAAACCTTACATGCCCCAAGGGCATAATTTATTACCCTTGTCCTGAGGGCTAAGGGGGGGGGGTGTGATCCGCAAAGACCTAATTTTCAGGACTTTCAATTACGCTGAACAAAATGGCAATCTCAAAATTTTGATTGGATGTGTTTGGGGAAAAGGGGGGCGTGAGAGGGGCGTTAGTTGCCCTCCAATCACTTCCGACTATTAAAAAGGGCACTAGCCCTTTCAATTTAAGTTTCAAAATTTTGAATGGATATGTTTGGGGAAATGGTGGGCGTGGAATGGGTGTTAGTAGCCTCCCGATCACTTTCGACTATTAAAAAGCGTATTAGCCACTTCAATTTCCATCCGAATGAGCCCTTTTCAAAGTTTCTGCGATAACTCCCTCGATAAGAAGTGCCCTGGTCTAAGACCAAGAAAAAAACAAAGAATGATGCCAACATCATTCTTTACTTAGGCAGCGCTGTTGCGCTGCCTGTGATATATTGAATACCTCTTCTTATTTATAAAAATTGTCTACTGTTATAAATATAACTAAAAATTATTTATTTGTCGTTGTCAATTTCCGTGCTTTGCTGCCTTAATTTTCAGATCTGTACAAACTAAAGCTATGAAAAATAATTGGTAGACATAGTCCGAAGTTCGAATCACACTTTTCAGTTTTCCTAGTCAACTGTGAAAAAAAAAAAAAAAAAAAAAAAAAAAAAAAAAAAAAAAAAAAAAAAAAAAATGTAAAAAAGCATCTTCCTTATCAATGCTGCTAGATCTCATGCTATCAGTGCTGCTATCAGTAGATTGCTTCGTCTGGATTCTGAGACTTATATACACCATTTCAAAGAGATTCAGAGCTCCCTCACATTCCGGGCCAACTATTTTTTTTTTTTTTTTTTTTTTTTTTTTTTTTTTTTTTTTTTTTTAAACAACTTGGCGACGTGCCTTACTAGACGGGTTTATGCAAAGTGTAATGAGCTTCCTTGAAAAATACCAGTTTAAAAAAAAAAATAAATAAACACGTATCCATGATCTTTCTTCTGGCAAAAAAAAATACAAATTCCAATCAAAACTGGTCAAACGTGTTAATAGCCTGTAAGTTATAGCTATCTGATAACTCGTTCAGTATCGCATGTATTATTAGTGGTATCAATGGTATTTCATTTGCGTAAAGCTAGGATTTCTGTTAAATAAATAATTCTTATATTTTTTCCGTTTAATTGAAAACGAGGATTTCTGTTAAATAAATAATTGTTATACCTTTTAAAATAGCTTTACGGGGTTTGAGGGGCTCTGTCGTTTTATTCCGTGTGATTTTTTCTTTACATGGTGTTCGTTCAAAAAGCGAGGATTTCTGTTAAATAAATAATTCTTATATTTTTTTCCGTTCAATTGAAAGCGAGGATTTCTGTTAAATAAATAATTGTTATACCTTTTAAAATAGCTTTACGGGGTTTGAGGGACTCTGTCGTTTTATTCCGTGTGATTTTTTCTTTACATAGTGTTCGTTCAAAAAGCGAGGATTTCTGTTAAATAAATAATTCTTATATTTTTTCCGTTCATTTGAAAGCGAGGATTTCTGTTAACTAAATAATTGTTATACCTTTTAAAATAGATTTACGGGGTTTGAAGGGCTCTGTCGTTTTATTCCGTGTGATTTTTTCATTACATGGTGTTCGTTCAAAAAGCGAGGATTTTTGTTCAATAAATAATTCTTATATTTTTTCCGTTCAATTGAAAGCGAGGATTTCTGTTAAATAAATAATTGTTATACCTTTTAAAATAGCTTTACGGGGTTTGAAGGACTCTCTCGTTTTATTCCGTGTGATTTTTCTTTACATGGTGTTCGTTCAAAAAGCGAGGATTTCTGTTAAATAAATAATTCTTATATTTTTTCCGTTCAATTGAAAGCGAGGATTTCTGTTAAATAAATAATTGTTATACCTTTTAAAATAGCTTTACGGGGTTGGAGGGGCTCTGTCGTTTTATTCCGTGTGATTTTTTCTCTACATGGTGTTCGTTCAAATAGCGAGGATTTCGCTTAAATAAATAATTCTTATATTTTTTCCGTTCAATTGAAAGCGAGGATTTCTGTTAAATAAATAATTGTTATACCTTTTAAAATAGCTTTACGGGGTTTGAGGGGCTCTGTCGTTTTATTCCGTGTGATTTTTTCTTTACATGGTGTTCGTTTAATTGAAAGCGAGGATTTCTGTTAAATAAATAATTGTTATAACCGTTTAAAATAGCTTTACGGGGTTTGAGGGACTCTGTCGTTTTATTCCGTGTGATTTTTTCTTTACATAGTGTTCGTTCAAAAAGCGAGGGTTTCTGTTAAATAAATAATTCTTATATTTTTTCCGTTCAATTGAAAGCGAGGATTTCTGTTAAATAAATAATTGTTATACCTTTTAAAATAGTTTTACGGGGTTTGAGGGGCTCTGTCGTTTTATTCCGTGTGATTTTTTCTTCACATGGTGTTCGTTCAATTGAAAGCGAGGATTTCTGTTAAATAAATAATTGTTATACCTTTTAAAATAGCTTTACGGGGTTTGAGGGGCTCTGTCGTTTTATTCCGTGTGATTTTTTCATTACATGGTGTTTGTTCAAAAAGCGAGGATTTCTGTTAAATAAATAATTCTTATATTTTTTCCGTTCAATTGAAAGCGAGGATTTCTGTTAAATAAATAATTGTTATACCTTTTAAAATAGCTTTACGGGGTTTGAAGGACTCTGTTGTTTTATTCCTTGTGATTTTTTCTATACATGGTGTTCGTTCAAAAAGCGAGGATTTCTGTTAAATAAATAATTGTTATAGCGTTTAAAATAGCTTTACGGGGTTTGAGGGACTCTGTTGTTTTATTCCGTGTGATTTTTTCTTTACATGGTGTTCGTTCAAAAAGCGAGGATTTCTGTTAAATAAATAATTCTTATATTTTTTCCGTTCAATTGAAAACGAGGATTTCTGTTAAATAAATAATTGTTATACCTTTTAAAATAGCTTTACGGGGTTTGAGGGACTCTGTCGTTTTATTCCGTGTGATTTTTTCTTTACACGGTGTTCGTTCAAAAAGCGAGGATTTCTGTTAAATAAATAATTCTTTTGTTTTTTTCCGTTCAATTGAAAGCGAGGATTTCTGTTAAATAAATAATTGTTATACCTTTTAAAATAGCTTTAAGGGGTTTGAGGGACTCTGTTGTTTTATTCCGTGTGATTTTTTCTTTACATGGTGATCGTTCAAAAAGCGAGGATTTCTTTTAAATAAATAATTCTTATATTTTTTTCCGTTCAATTGAAAACGAGGATTTCTGTTAAATAAATAATTGTTATACCTTTTAAAATAGCTTTACGGGGTTTGAGGGACTCTGTCGTTTTATTCCGTGTGATTTTTTCTTTACATGGTGTTCGTTCAAAAAGCGAGGATTTCTGTTAAATAAATAATTCTTTTATTTTTTCCGTTCAATTGAAAGCGAGGATTTTTTCCGTTCAATTGAAAACGAGGATTTCTGTTAAATAAATAATTGTTATACCTTTTAAAATAGCTTTACAGGGTTTGAGGGACTCTGTCTTTTTATTCCGTGTGATTTTTTCTTTACATGATGTTCGTTCAAAAAGTGAGGATTTCTGTTAAATAAATAATTCTTATATTTTTTCCGTTCAATTGAAAGCGAGGATTTCTGTTAAATAAATAATTGTTATACCTTTTAAAATAGCTTTACGGGGTTTGAGGGGCGCTGTCGTTTTATTCCGTGTGATTTTTTCTTTACAAGGTGTTCGTTCAAAAAGCGAGGAGTTCTGTTAAATAAATAATTGTTATACCTTTTAAAATAGCTTTACGGGGTTTGAGGGACTCTGTCGTTTTATTCCGTGTGATTTTTTCTTTACATGGTGTTCGTTCAAAAAGCGAGGATTTCTGTTAAATAAATAATTCTTATATTTTTTCCGTTCAATTGAAAGCGAGGATTTCTGTTAAATAAATAATCGTTATACCTTTTAAAATAGCTTTACGGGGTTTGAGGGGCTCTGTTGTTTTATTCCTTGTGATTTTTTATTTACATGGTGTTCGTTCAAAAAGCGAGGATTTCTGTTAAATAAATAATTCTTATATTTTTTCTGTTCAATTGAAAGCGAGGATTTCTGTTAAATAAATAATTGTTATACCTTTTAAAATAGCTTTACGGGTTTTGAAGGACTCTGTTGTTTTATTCCGTGTGATTTTTTTCTTTACATGGTGTTCGTTCAAAAAGCGAGGATTTCTGTTAAATAAATAATTGTTATACCTTTTAAAATAGCTTTACGGGGTTGAAAATAGATACCGAGAGTTCAATGACTCTTCCCCGCAATGACTTCCAAGGGTTTTATGACTCCTCCCCACAATGAATTCAGATGGTTTTAGGGCTCATCCCCCATAGCCATAACTCCATTCAACCTTGAGCGAAGGTATAAAAGTTTGATGAAGTATTTTTCTACTTAACAACTACATTAATAACTACCAAGATGATAGGACTGTATGACACAGAATTTATCAGTTTGAAAAAATCATCTTGTGGTGTTATATTTGAATGTGCATTTTTATTATTGTCTATGTAACTCGAAGAAACTGACTGTTATCATTGGCTAGTGAACTATAACATGTTTGAGTATGATAAAAGCTTGTGGAGTACTACATTATGTCATATAAACAGACTGGGATTCTATGATAGAGTGATTACACCACTTAATAATGCTGGTCAGGAACTGAGAAATGTTCAGGAGGAAGTCAGTGAAATTTGCAGCTTTTTCGGGGTTGAAGCACTCTACGTAAAGGGCAATGTACCTACAGATAAGTTTTAATTCAAAAGTGTGATCCTAGGATTCCACTTTTCAATCTAGAAGAGTTTAAGTGTCCTAAATTTGAAGGGGGTTATCACCGTCCTGAAGACGAGGTTAGGTTCTTCGCACAGTGGAAACCTAAGAACATACCTGATCGTGATAAATCCATAAGACATGGTAAAAACTGTTCTATATCATGAGACCATCGTTTGTGGATGTTTAAGAGTGAACTCTAAGTACTATTTTTTATGTAAACATTTCTTGTTGTGTTTTTTTTTCTAAAAAAAAAATCTGTTAATACGTTCAAGCAATAAATATCTTTCAGCTTAACCCGTGTTTATTCTTTAGAATAGTTCTATTCTTTTCATTAAATTGTGAATAAATTGTAAGTAACAATCGCTTTCTTGAATTCGCTTCCTGAACACACAATACAGATATTTAATTCGAGAAATCATGATAAAATCGCAAGTAAGTAATAAACTCTTTATTGTTTTGATATTTAATTCGAGAAATCCCATGAGTTGAATTCAAGAAAGAGTTTGCTACTTACGATACTTTGATTTTGTCAATGCTATCCCAAGTATCTGTCAATAGATGTCGATAGAGAATTTATTCATTCTTATACCTAGATTTTCTCTATGTTAACCTATATATCCAATATATGATGTATGTAAATTCCTTTTCTTACATCTCCGATGTTTTAATAGACATTCTAAACGTTCGATATGCTAACTTACTCTAAAAATAATGAACACATAACAATGTAAGGTATAATATATTTTTAATGAAATAATGTCATGTAGAATTGAGCAACTTTGGACATTTTGAATCTGTCCCATAAAACGCTTCACCATGTACTCTCTTGATAGTATAGCTATTGTCTTCTCTTAGTTCGTAATCAGTAGAATAATCATTATTCCATTTTGAATAATCGAGGTTACGTGCGCGAACGTAACCTCGTCTAAATTAACCTTAAAAAGTGAAATAAAGCAATGTCGACTTTGCATGGTTATTGTGTATTGAGCAACCTCCGCTGTCTCTGATTGGTCCCTAAAAATGGGTGTTGTCTAAAAAACCAGTCTGGCTGAAAACGTGGAGTTTTCGTACTGCTCACTTTTTGCAATGTGTAGGAACCAGTGGGGGATCCCCGCTCGTTTGGAAAGGTGCCAAGGAAAGGCATGAAATTAGCATGTAGTTTCAAAACGTGTTTAATTACGTTTCTTGAATGAAGTATCTGTACTGTATATTCAAGAGGTGAAATCAATAAAGAGCTTGTTACTTACTTACAAATATTTTCATAGTTTCTTGAATGAAATTTCCGTATTGTGTATCCAAGAGTTGACTTCAAGAAAGAAATTGTTACTTACTGAGAATTTTTTCATAATTTCTTGAATTAAATTTCTACATCGTGTAGCTAGGTGAAAATTGTTTGTGATAAAGAGAAAAAAGTTACTTACTTGCGATTTTTTCATAATTTCTTGAATGAAGTATCTGTACTGTATATCCAAGAGGTGAAATCAATAAAGAGTTTGTTACTTACTTACAAATATTTTCATAATTTCTTGAATGAAATTTCCGTATTGTGTATCCAAGAGTTGACTTCAAGAAAGAAATTGTTACTTACTGAGAATTTTTTCATAATTTCTTGAATTTAATTTCTACATGTTATTGCTAATGATACCTCCTCGACAGATATTTTTATGGCTCTAACAATTGTACTCTATGCTTGTCCCTGAGACATGATGTGGCTTTCCCACTATTGCTCTATGCCTGGTTATCGACACTACCTAGTTTATTGCATGTATTAAATCAGTATTTTTTACACAGTGGAACGATAAACACATAACTAATATCTCTAAAAAAGTGAAGATGAAGCATTTTAAGAAAGTGTGTTCACATGATAGTGTTATTGTAGCATTGAATGCTGACAAGGAGAAGTATTTAAACTATGAAATAAGTACAAGTGGTAGTACTATCGGAAACGTATGCGTGCGTTGTCATAACAGTAAGGAATTGAATTTCTTTGGAGTACCAAAAAAATTCAACTCTTATGATGGTGGATATGCGAGATTGAGATCTCCGGAGATGATTACACTCAAAGAGAATGCCAACATAAAAATAATAGTTGATAAAGAGGGGCATCTTCTTGCTAGTGCTTGCGGTAACATGTTACCCAGTGTTAAACCATATCGTCAGCTTTCGGGTATTAGCATTCAAACGAAAGCAAAGACGAAAAGAAAGGCCTACTCTTCTACTAATATCATAAACCATATCCTGTCTACGTGCCAGAACTGTTACCTGTGTAAAAATAGTGTGATAATAGACAGTGAAATTGCTAGAAAAATAAAAGGGCATTGGCAGAAAATATCACTAAGGAATATAAAGATGAATCGATGAAAAACAAAGTACCAGCAAACGTTACTGCCATTGATCAAACAGTCAATGAATCAAATAATACCAAAGACGAAAAGCATATTGACCCTGTCGATGACACACCTATAAAAATTGTGTATGAGTCAAAATGGAATAATGATTATTCTACTGATTACGAACTAAGAGAAGACAATAGCTATACAATCAAGAGAGTACATGGTGAAGCATTTTATGGGACAGATTCAAAATGTCCAAAGTTGTTTAATTCTACATGACATTATTTCATTAAAAATATATTATACCTTACATTGTTATGTGTTCATTATTTTTAGAGTAAGCTAGCATATCGAACGTTTAGAATGTCTATTAAAACATCGGAGATGTAAGAAAAGGAATTTACATACATCATATATTGGATAGATAGGTTAACATAGAGAAAATCTAGGTATAAGAATGAATAAATTCTCTATCGACATCTATTGACAGATACTTGGGATAGCAATGACAAAATCAAAGTATCGTAAGTAGCAAACTCTTTCTTGAATTCAACTCATGGGATTTCTCGAATTAAATATCAAAACAATAAAGAGTTTATTTCTTACTTGCGATTTTATCATGATTTCTCGAATTAAATATCTGTATTGTGTGTCCAGGAAGCGAATTCAAGAAAGCGATTGTTACTTACAATTTCTTCACAATTTAATGAAAAGAATAGAACTATTCTAAAGAATAAAGACGGGTTAAGCTTAAAGATATTTATTGCTTGAACGTATTAACAGATTTTTTTTTGAGAAAAAAAAACACAACAACAAATGTTTACATAAAAAATAGTACTTAGAGTTCACTCTTAAACATCCACAAACGATGGTCTCATGATATAGAATAGTTTTTACCATGTCTTATGGATTTATCACGATAAGGTATGTTCTTAGGTATCCACTGTGCAAAGAACCTAACCTCGTCTTCAGGACGGTGATAACCCCCTTCAAATTTAGGACACTTAAACTCTTCTAGATTGAAAAGTGGAATCCTAGGATCACACTTTTGAATTAAAACTTTATCTGTAGGTACATTGCCCTTTACATAGAGTGCTTCAACTCCGAAAAAGCTGCAAATTTCACTGACTTCCTCCTGAACATTTCTCAGTTCCTGACCAGCATTATTAAGTGGTGTAATCACTCTATCATAGAATCCCAGTCTGTTTATATGACATAATGTAGTACTCCACAAGCTTTTATCATACTCAAACATGTTATAGTTCACTAGCCAATGATAACAGTCAATTTCTTCGAGTTCCACAGACAATAATAAAAATGCACATTCAAATATAACACCACAAGATGATTTTTTCAAACTGATAAATTCTGTGTCATACAGTACTATCATCTTGGTAGTTATTAATGTAGTTGTTAAGTAGAAAAATACTTCATCAAACTTTTATACCTTCGCTCAAGGTTGAATGGAGTTATGGCTATGGGGGATGAGCCCTAAAACCATCTGAATTCATTGTGGGGAGGAGTCATAAAACCCTTGGAAGTCATTGCGGGGAAGAGTCATTGAACTCTCGGTATCTATTTCAAACCCCGTAAAGCTATTTTCAAAGGTATAACAATTATTTATTTAACAGAAATCCTCGCTTTTTGAACGACCACCATGTAAAGAAAAAATCACACGGAATAAAACAACAGAGTCCCTCAAATCCCGTAAAGCTATTTTAAAAGGTATAACAACTATTTATTTAACAGAAATCCTCGCTTTTTGAACGAATACCATGTAAAGAAAAAATCACATGGAATAAAACAACAGAGTCCCTCAAACCCCGTAAAGCTATTTTAAACGGTATAACAATTATTTATTTAACAGAAATCCTCGCTTTTTGAACGAATACCATGTAAAGAAAAAATCACATGGAATAAAACAACAGAGTCCCTCAAAAACCGTAAAGCTATTTTAAAAGGTATAACAATTATTTATTTAACAGAAATCCTCGCTTTCAATTGAACAGAAAAAATATAAGAATTATTTATTTAACAGAAATCCTCGCTTTTTGAACGAACACCATGTAAAGAAAAATCACACGGAATAAAACAACAGATCCCCTCAAACCCCGTAAAGCTATTTTAAAAGGTATAACAATTATTTATTTAACAGAAATCCTCGCTTTCAATTGAATTGAAAAAATATAAGAATTATTTATTTAACAGAAATCTTCACTTTTTGAACGAACACCATGTAAAGAAAAAATCACACGGAATAAAACAACAGAGCCCCTCAAACCTCGTAAAGCTATTTTAAAAGGTATAACAATTATTTATTTAACAGAAATCCTCGCTTTCAATTGAACGGAAAAAATTTATTTAACAGAAATCCTCGCTTTTTGAACGAACACCGTGTAAAGAAAAAATCAGACGGAATAAAACAACAGAGTCCGTCAAACCCCGTAGTGCTATTTTAAACGGTATAACAATTATTTATTTAACAGAAATCCTCGCTTTTTGAACGAACACCATGTAAAGAAAAAATCACACGGAATAAAACAACAGAGCCCCTCAAACCCCGTAAAGCTATTTTAAAAGGTATAACAATTATTTATTTAACAGAAATCCTCGCTTTCAATTGAACGGAAAAAATTTATTTAACAGAAATCCTCGCTTTTTGGACGAACACCATGTAAAGAAAAAATCACACAGAATAAAACAACAGAGCCCCTCAAACCCCGTAAAGCTATTTTAAAAGGTATAACAATTATTTATTTAACAGAAATCCTCGCTTTCAATTGAACGGAAAAAATTTATTTAACAGAAATCCTCGCTTTTTGAACGAACACCATGTAAAGAAAAAATCACACGGAATAAAACAACAGAGCCCCTCAAACCCCGTAAAGCTATTTTAAAAGGTATAACAATTATTTATTTAACAGAAATCCTCGCTTTCAATTGAATTGAAAAAATATAAGAATTATTTATTTAACAGAAATCTTCACTTTTTGAACGAACACCATGTAAAGAAAAAATCACACGGAATAAAACGACAGAGTCCCTCAAACCCCGTAAAGCTATTTTAAAAGGTATAACAATTATTTATTTAACAGAAATCCTCGCTTTTTGAACGAATACCATGTAAAGAAAAAATCACATGGAATAAAACAACAGAGCCCCTCAAACCCCGTAACCCTATTTTAAAAGTTATAACAATTATTTATTTAACAGAAATCCTCGCTTTCAATTGAACGGAAAAAATTTATTTAACAGAAATCCTCGCTTTTTGAACGAACACCGTGTAAAGAAAAAATCACACGGAATAAAACAACAGAGTCCGTCAAACCCCGTAATGCTATTTTAAACGGTATAACAATTATTTATTTAACAGAAATCCTCGCTTTCAATTGAACGGAAAAAATATAAGAGTTATTTATTTAATAGAAATCCTCGCTTTTTGAACGAACACCATGTAAAAAAAAAATTACACGGAATAAAACGACAGAGCCCCTCAAACCCCGTAAAGCTATTTTAAAAGGTATAACAATTATTTATTTAACAGAAATCCTCGCTTTCAATTGAACGGAAAAAATATAAGAATTATTTATTTAACAGAAATCCTCGCTTTTTGAACGAACACCATGTAGAGAAAAATCACACGGAATAAAACGACAGCGCCCCTCAAACCCCGTAAAGCTATTTTAAAAGGTATAACAATTATTTATTTAACAGAAATCCTCGCTTTTTGAACGAACATCATGTAAAGAAAAAATCACACGGAATAAAACGACAGAGTCCCTCAAACCCCTTAAAGCTATTTTAAAAGGTATAACAATTATTTATTTAACAGAAATCCTCGCTTTCAATTGAACGGAAAAAATAAAAGAATTATTTATTTAACAGAAATCCTCGCTTTTTGAACGAACACCATGTAAAGAAAAAATCACACGTAATAAAACGACAGAGTCCCTCAAACCCCGTAAAGCTATTGTAAAAGGTATAACAATTATTTATTTAACAGAAATCCTCGCTTTCAATTGAATTGAAAAATATAAGAATTATTTATTTAACAGAAATCCTCGCTTTTTGAACGAACACCATGTAAAGAAAAAATCACACGGAATAAAACAACAGAGCCCCTCAAACCCCGTAAAGCTATTTTAAAAGGTATAACGATTATTTATTTAACAGAAATCCTCGCTTTCAATTGAACGGAAAAAATATAAGAATTATTTATTTAACAGAAATCCTCGCTTTTTGAACGAACACCATGTAAAGAAAAATCACACGGAATAAAACGACAGAGTCCCTCAAACCCCGTAAAGCTATTTTAAAAGGTATAACAATTATTTATTTAACAGAAATCCTCGCTTTCAATTGAACAGAAAAAATATAAGAATTATTTATTTAACAGAAATCCTCGCTTTTTGAACGAACACCATGTAAAGAAAAAATCACACGGAATAAAACAACAGAGCCCCTCAAACCCCGTAAAGCTATTTTAAAAGGTATAACAATTATTTATTTAACAGAAATCCTCGCTTTCAATTGAATTGAAAAAATATAAGAATTATTTATTTAACAGAAATCTTCACTTTTTGAACGAACACCATGTAAAGAAAAAATCACACGGAATAAAACAACAGAGCCCTTCAAACCCCGTAAAGCTATTTTAAAAGGTATAACAATTATTTATTTAACAGAAATCCTCGCTTTCAATTGAACGGAAAAAATTTATTTAACAGAAATCCTCGCTTTTTGAACGAACACCGTGTAAAGAAAAAATCAGACGGAATAAAACAACAGAGTCCGTCAAACCCCGTAGTGCTATTTTAAACGGTATAACAATTATTTATTTAACAGAAATCCTCGCTTTTTGAACGAACACCATGTAAAGAAAAAATCACACGGAATAAAACAACAGAGCCCCTCAAACCCCGTAAAGCTATTTTAAAAGGTATAACAATTATTTATTTAACAGAAATCCTCGCTTTCAATTGAACGGAAAAAATTTATTTAACAGAAATCCTCGCTTTTTGGACGAACACCATGTAAAGAAAAAATCACACAGAATAAAACAACAGAGCCCCTCAAACCCCGTAAAGCTATTTTAAAAGGTATAACAATTATTTATTTAACAGAAATCCTCGCTTTCAATTGAACGGAAAAAATTTATTTAACAGAAATCCTCGCTTTTTGAACGAACACCATGTAAAGAAAAAATCACACGGAATAAAACAACAGAGCCCCTCAAACCCCGTAAAGCTATTTTAAAAGGTATAACAATTATTTATTTAACAGAAATCCTCGCTTTCAATTGAATTGAAAAAATATAAGAATTATTTATTTAACAGAAATCTTCACTTTTTGAACGAACACCATGTAAAGAAAAAATCACACGGAATAAAACGACAGAGTCCCTCAAACCCCGTAAAGCTATTTTAAAAGGTATAACAATTATTTATTTAACAGAAATCCTCGCTTTTTGAACGAATACCATGTAAAGAAAAAATCACATGGAATAAAACAACAGAGCCCCTCAAACCCCGTAAAGCTATTTTAAAAGGTATAACAATTATTTATTTAACAGAAATCCTCGCTTTCAATTGAACGGAAAAAATTTATTTAACAGAAATCCTCGCTTTTTGAACGAACACCGTGTAAAGAAAAAATCACACGGAATAAAACAACAGAGTCCGTCAAACCCCGTAATGCTATTTTAAACGGTATAACAATTATTTATTTAACAGAAATCCTCGCTTTCAATTGAACGGAAAAAATATAAGAGTTATTTATTTAATAGAAATCCTCGCTTTTTGAACGAACACCATGTAAAAAAAAAATTACACGGAATAAAACGACAGAGCCCCTCAAACCCCGTAAAGCTATTTTAAAAGGTATAACAATTATTTATTTAACAGAAATCCTCGCTTTCAATTGAACGGAAAAAATATAAGAATTATTTATTTAACAGAAATCCTCGCTTTTTGAACGAACACCATGTAGAGAAAAATCACACGGAATAAAACGACAGCGCCCCTCAAACCCCGTAAAGCTATTTTAAAAGGTATAACAATTATTTATTTAACAGAAATCCTCGCTTTTTGAACGAACATCATGTAAAGAAAAAATCACACGGAATAAAACGACAGAGTCCCTCAAACCCCGTAAAGCTATTTTAAAAGGTATAACAATTATTTATTTAACAGAAATCCTCGCTTTCAATTGAACGGAAAAAAATAAAAGAATTATTTATTTAACAGAAATCCTCGCTTTTTGAACGAACACCATGTAAAGAAAAAATCACACGTAATAAAACGACAGAGTCCCTCAAACCCCGTAAAGCTATTGTAAAAGGTATAACAATTATTTATTTAACAGAAATTCTCGCTTTCAATTGAACGGAAAAAATCCTTGCTTTCAATTGAACGGAAAAAATAAAAGAATTATTTATTTAACAGAAATCCTCGCTTTTTGAAAGAACACCAAGTAAAGAAAAAATCACACGGAATAAAACGACAGAGTCCCTCAAACCCCGTAAAGCTATTTTAAAAGGTATAACAATTATTTATTTAACAGAAATCCTCGCTTTCAATTGAACGGAAAAAAATAAAAGAATTATTTATTTAACAGAAATCCTCGCTTTTTGAACGAACAACATGTAAAGAAAAAATCACACGGAATAAAACGACAGAGCCCCTCAAACCCCGTAAAGCTATTTTAAAAGGTATAACAATTATTTATTTAACAGAAATCCTCGTTTTCAATTGAACGGAAATAATATAAGAATTATTTATTTAACAGAAATCCTCGCTTTTTGAACGAACACCATGCAAAGAAAAAATCACACGGAATAAAACAACAGAGTCCCTCAAACCCCGTAAAGCTATTTTCAACGCTATAACAATTATTTATTTAACAGAAATCCTCGCTTTTTGAACGAACACCATGTATAGAAAAAATCACACGGAATAAAACAACAGAGTCCTTCAAACACCGTAAAGCTATTTTAAAAGGTATAACAATTATTTATTTAACAGAAATCCTCGCTTTCAATTGAACGGAAAAAATATAAGAATTATTTATTTAACAGAAATCCTCGCTTTTTGAACGAACACCATGTAATGAAAAAATCACACGGAATAAAACGACAGAGCCCCTCAAACCCCGTAAAGCTATTTTAAAAGGTATAACAATTATTTATTTAACAGAAATCCTCGCTTTCAATTGAACGGAAAAAATATAAGAATTATTTATTTAACAGAAACCCTCGCTTTTTGAACGAACACTATGTAAAGAAAAAATCACACGGAATAAAACGACAGAGTCCCTCAAACCCCGTAAAGCTATTTTAAAAGGTATAACAATTATTTATTTAACAGAAATCCTCGCTTTCAATTGAACGAACACCATGTAAAGAAAAAATCACACGGAATAAAACGACAGAGCCCCTCAAACCCCATAAAACTATTTTAAAAGGTATAACAATTATTTATTTAACAGAAATCCTCGTTTTCAATTGAACGGAAAAAATATAAGAATTATTTATTTAACAGAAATCCTCGCTTTTTGAACGAACACCATGTAAAGAAAAAATCACACGGAATAAAACGACAGAGCCCCTCAAACCCCGTAAAGCTATTTTCAAAGGTATAACAATTATTTATTTAACAGAAATCCTCGCTTTCAATTGAACGGAAAAAATATAAGAATTATTTATTTAACAGAAATCCTCGCTTTTTGAACGAACACCATGTAAAGAAAAAATCACACGGAATAAAACGAGAGAGTCCTTCAAACCCCGTAAAGCTATTTTAAAAGGTATAACAATTATTTATTTAACAGAAATCCTCGCTTTCAATTGAACGGAAAAAATATAAGAATTATTTATTTAACAGAAATCCTCGCTTTTTGAACGAACACCATGTAATGAAAAAATAACACGGAATAAAACGACACAGCCCCTCAAACCCCGTAAAGCTATTTTAAAAGGTATAACAATTATTTATTTAACAGAAATCCTCGCTTTCAATTGAACGAACACCATGTAAAGAAAAAATCACACGGAATAAAACGACAGAGCCCCTCAAACCCCGTAAAACTATTTTAAAAGGTATAACAATTATTTATTTAACAGAAATCCTCGTTTTCAATTGAACGGAAAAAATATAAGAACTATTTATTTAACAGATATCCTCGCTTTTTGAACGAACACCATGTAAAGAAAAAATCACACGGAATAAAACGACAGAGCCCCTCAAACCCCGTAAAGCTATTTTAAAAGGTATAACAATTATTTATTTAACAGAAATCCTCGCTTTCAATTGAATTGAAAAAATATAAGAATTATTAATTTAACAGAAATCTTCACTTTTTGAACGAACACCATGTAAAGAAAAAATCACACGGAATAAAACAACAGAGTCCCTCAAACCCCGTAAAGCTATTTTAAAAGGTATAACAATTATTTATTTAACAGAAATCCTCGCTTTTTGAACGAACACCATGTAAAGAAAAAATCACACGGAAAAAAACAACAGAGCCCCTCAAACCCCGTAAAGCTATTTTAAAAGTTATAACAATTATTTATTTAACAGAAATCCTCGCTTTCAATTGAACGGAAAAAATTTATTTAACAGAAATCCTCGCTTTTTGAACGAACACCGTGTAAAGAAAAAATCACACGGAATAAAACAACAGAGTCCGTCAAACCCCGTAATGCTATTTTAAACGGTATAACAATTATTTATTTAACAGAAATCCTCGCTTTCAATTGAACGGAAAAAATATAAGAATTATTAATTTAACAGAAATCTTCACTTTTTGAACGAACACCATGTAAAGAAAAAATCACACGGAATAAAACGACAGAGCCCCTCAAACCCCGTAAAGCTATTTTAAAAGGTATAACAATTATTTATTTAACAGAAATCCTCGCTTTCAATTGAACGGAAAAAATATAAGAATTATTTATTTAACAGAAATCCTCGCTTTTTGAACAAACACCATGTAGAGAAAAATCACACGGAATAAAACGACAGCGCCCCTCAAACCCCGTAAAGCTATTTTAAAAGGTATAACAATTATTTATTTAACAGAAATCCTCGCTTTTTGAACGAACATCATGTAAAGAAAAAATCACACGGAATAAAACGACAGAGTCCCTCAAACCCCTTAAAGCTATTTTAAAAGGTATAACAATTATTTATTTAACAGAAATCCTCGCTTTCAATTGAACGGAAAAAAATAAAAGAATTATTTATTTAACAGAAATCCTCGCTTTTTGAACGAACACCATGTAAAGAAAAAATCACACGTAATAAAACGACAGAGTCCCTCAAACCCCGTAAAGCTATTGTAAAAGGTATAACAATTATTTATTTAACAGAAATTCTCGCTTTCAATTGAACGGAAAAAATCCTCGCTTTCAATTGAACGGAAAAAATAAAAGAATTATTTATTTAACAGAAATCCTCGCTTTTTGAAAGAACACCAAGTAAAGAAAAAATCACACGGAATAAAGCGACAGAGTCCCTCAAACCCCGTAAAGCTCTTTTAAAAGGTATAACAATTATTTATTTAACAGAAATCCTCGCTTTCAATTGAACGGAAAAAAATAAAAGAATTATTTATTTAACAGAAATCCTCGCTTTTTGAACGAACACCATGTAAAGAAAAAATCACACGGAATAAAACGACAGAGCCCCTCAAACCCCGTAAAGCTATTTTAAAAGGTATAACAATTATTTATTTAACAGAAATCCTCGTTTTCAATTGAACGGAAATAATATAAGAATTATTTATTTAACAGAAATCCTCGCTTTTTGAACGAACACCATTCAAAGAAAAAATCACACGGAATAAAACAACAGAGTCCCTCAAACCCCGTAAAGCTATTTTAAACGCTATAACAATTATTTATTTAACAGAAATCCTCGCTTTTTGAACGAACACCATGTATAGAAAAAATCACACGGAATAAAACAACAGAGTCCTTCAAACACCGTAAAGCTATTTTAAAGGTATAACAATTATTTATTTAACAGAAATCCTCGCTTTCAATTGAACGGAAAAAATATAAGAATTATTTATTTAACAGAAATCCTCACTTTTTGAACGAACACCATGTAATGAAAAAATCACACGGAATAAAACGACAGAGCCCCTCAAACCCCGTAAAGCTATTTTAAAAGGTATAACAATTATTTATTTAACAGAAATCCTCGCTTTCAATTGAACGGAAAAAATATAAGAATTATTTATTTAACAGAAACCCTCGCTTTTTGAACGAACACTATGTAAAGAAAAAATCACACGGAATAAAACGACAGAGTCCCTCAAACCCCGTAAAGCTATTTTAAAAGGTATAACAATTATTTATTTAACAGAAATCCTCGCTTTCAATTGAACGAACACCATGTAAAGAAAAAATCACACGGAATAAAACGACAGAGCCCCTCAAACCCCGTAAAACTATTTTAAAAGGTATAACAATTATTTATTTAACAGAAATCCTCGTTTTCAATTGAACGGAAAAAATATAAGAATTATTTATTTAACAGAAATCCTCGCTTTTTGAACGAACACCATGTAAAGAAAAAATCACACGGAATAAAACGACAGAGCCCCTCAAACCCCGTAAAGCTATTTTCAAAGGTATAACAATTATTTATTTAACAGAAATCCTCGCTTTCAATTGAACGGAAAAAATATAAGAATTATTTATTTAACAGAAATCCTCGCTTTTTGAACGAACACCATGTAAAGAAAAAATCACACGGAATAAAACGAGAGAGTCCTTCAAACCCCGTAAAGCTATTTTAAAAGGTATAACAATTATTTATTTAACAGAAATCCTCGCTTTCAATTGAACGGAAAAAATATAAGAATTATTTATTTAACAGAAATCCTCGCTTTTTGAACGAACACCATGTAAAGAAAAAATCACACGGAATAAAACGACAGAGCCCCTCAAACCCCGTAAAGCTATTTTAAAAGGTGTAACAATTATTTATTTAACAGAAATCCTCAATTTCAATTGAACGGAAAAAATATAAGAATTATTTATTCAACAGAAATCCTCGCTTTTTGAACGAACACTATGTAAAGAAAAAATCACACGAAATAAAACGACAGAGTCCCTCAAACCCCGTAAAGCTATTTTAAAAGGTATAACAATAATTTGTTTAACAGAAATCCTCGCTTTCAATTGAACGGAAAAAAAATATAAGAATTATTTATTTAACAGAAATCCTCGCTTTTTGAACGAACACCATGTAAAGAAAAAATCACACGGAATAAAACGACAGAGCCCCTCAAACCCCGTAAAGCTATTTTAAAAGGTATAACAATTATTTATTTAACAGAAATCCTCGTTTTCAATTGAACGGAAAAAATATAAGAATTATTTATTTAACAGAAATCCTAGCTTTACGCAAATGAAATACCATTGATACCACTAATAATACATGCGATACTGAACGAGTTATCAGATAGCTATAACTTACAGGTTATTAACACGTTTGACCAGTTTTGATTGGAATTTGTATTATTTTTGCCAGAAGAAAGATCATGGATACGTGTTTATTTATTTATTTTCGTCGCCAAGTCGCCAAGTTGTTAAAAAAAAAAAAAAAAAAAAAAAAAAAAAAAAAAAAAAAAAAAAAAAAAAAAAAAAAAAAAAAAAAACTAGTTGGCCCGGAATGTGAGGGAGCTCTGAATCTCTTTGAAATGGTGTATACAAGGCTCAGAATCCAGACGAAGCAATCTACTGCTATCACTGTTGCTATCAGTGCCCTATTAGGACACTGATAGGACACTGATAGGTTGCTAGATTGGATTTGTATGCTCACAATATGATAAGTTTCCCCTTTTGTAGATTTTCACTCACAAAATGGCGTTTTTGACGTATTGTCACTTTTACGGCGTCCCTCGCTATGCTACATTTGGCAACATTGTACCAAATTATCACATCTCAGCCATCCCTAATATATTGTCAGTGGCCTTCAAAAAATGTTTTGAAGGCTACAAAAACATAAATAAATTAAAAGACTAAAGAAGAAGATCAGCACTAAACATAAAAGCACAAGGTTATAGACAAATGAAAATCGAGTCATGCGCTCAAACAACTTACGCATACACAAAAACAGATAAATAATTCGTCATATGCATACCTTATTAGGTATACTGCTTTTTCTGTCAAAGCTCATATGCAGTACAGCTCCAAGTAAGATCTCATGTTCATATGAGCCAAGCGTAAAGTAAGTCATTCCAGAAGAATTCCCTGAAAGTTCGGTAATGTGAAAATTTACTCGAATCTATAATTTTACACTATGGTATTCTTTTGGTTCTAATTCGCCTTTTTTGGTTCTTCATTTTTGCCTCTAACTCATTTTTTTTTTCAATTCACTGAGTTCAAATAACCCTCTGCTCAATGATCAGAATATAAAGATCGATTAATGAGCACCCTTGATGTAATTTTTAAAATGCTCCGTTATTTAAGACACTTTTGCCGGAGGAATGGTGCTGATTCTATTCTGGGAGAGGTCCTACTAATTTCGGAAGGGATAAGATCCAGGTCCGGAGATTATTTGTCCAGCATGGGAATGAACGATACTTTCGATACTTTCACAGCCATTCACTGAGTAGATGGGAGGGTTCACTGTTTGAACCCTATGTGCTTTGAACCCTATTAGCTTGAGTTCTGGAATATCAAGCTTTACTTTTATTCGCAATAATTGTGAATAGGACTCCTTGTCTTACCAACAATCCAACCATTTGTCAAATGAATTGGGGATAAAATTTGTTCAATTTATGTTAGAGATTTTATACCAGGTAGCAGCGTGTTGTTGCTAGTGACAAACCTCCTCCGGGATCTCCCATGCCTTCTCAAGACAAGAACATAATTTGCACTTTACTGAAAAATAACAATAAATGACCGTGGATAGTCAGTTTAATATCCGTGTACTGATATTTATTCCTTGAAGTCTTAATAAATTTTTATTTATTAAAGTAAAAAAACGTGAAAACATTTTAAATGTTTTTAATTTTCAGTATAGTGTAAATTATGTTCTGGTCTTGAGAAGGGTTTGTCAGCCCTACTCATGTTAATTTTTTTTTAGTTTTGGATTTTGGTCGGATATTTATTGTAATTTCTGTTTGTTTTGAGTTTCATTTATTTATTCATGGTGATTTGTAGTAGTTTTAAACTTGAAAGCTTATTTAACTTTATTTCTGCTTATTTTTGGCTTAGTAGAGCTCTTTACATTTCTTTGAAAAGCTTGTTTTTTGGAAACATATTTTAAATTAGTTTCTTTTTCTTTTTTTTATTGACATAGTCTTTTTCATGAAAAAAAAAAATATCTTTTATATCTTTACATTTTTTTCTAAAAGGATTCATATTTTCACTTGCTATGTGTATGTTGCAGAAACTTTCTCAACATTTTTTTTTTTTATCCTGGATTGTATTGAATTTGTTGAAAAAAAATAAGAAATTTATCAGCGAATTCTAAGATCCCCGGTAAATTACACACAAAAATAATAAATACTTCAACATAGTCACCTTCGCAAAGATCTACGGCCAGGAAAAAACAAGGGAGAAAACTAACACAAATATTATTGTTTAATTTAAGTTTATACCTTCTCAAATTGACCTGAAAAATAAAACTTAATATTATTTCCCAAAAAATTCCATATATGCTCTTTGACAATGAGGATACACCTAAATTCTTTTGATTTATATAAATTATAAGAGCTTAAGTATAAATAGTAGCCCCGAAAATTTCAAATTAATACCCTCGGTCGTTCTCGATATATTGCTGAGGTTTCTTATTGGCAACCATTCGCACAGTGCCTTTGGATTTAGTTTTAAAACAGCATTTAGTTTTAAAGCATAATGGGTCATTTTTTTTTGGGGGGGGGGGGGGGGGGTTGACATATCCATTACCCCTAGATCTGCTTGACTGTTCTACTATGGTGAACAAAACGACTGTCTCAAAATTCTGATTGGGTGTGTTTGGAAAATGAATTGGCTTGGGAAGATGCCTGCTTGTCGTCCAATCTCTTATTCTTAAAAAGGGCACCATAACTTTTAACCTTGAATAAAATTAGCTGCTTTTAAAGTATCAATGATGTTTCTAGGTATTATATAGTGGCACTGCCTATAATGTTGTTTATATTTACCCTTTATATACCCTTTTGGAAACCTACATGCGTATAGGTTTTTCGTTTAATTGGAACTCCCCCTAAGCGGTGCATAAATTTTTCTCCTTAATACGCTTAGCGTAATTAGTTATAGTAACTGTAGTGGTAGTATTAATAGTATTTGTCTTTTCTTTTGGTGATTTGAACATCATTCTCATCAAGTTTCGGAAGTTTCAACTTAACACAATTAACCATTGCTATGACATTGCTGATATATCCTTTTGATAATATATAATTTCATTATTTGCACCTAAATACTCTTAGCCTTACAAACAGTTGTAAAAGAGGTAGTAGTTCAAGTAGCAGCTGTAGTAGTAGTAGTAAATGTAGCAGCGGTAGCATTATTAGTAGTAACATGCACATATTGCTTTTTGGTCAATTTATCCTCCCGTTTAAGCATTTTCTAAAAGTTCCAACTTAATACTCTAATCCTTTCTTGAGATACGCTCTTTTGACAATGAGCATGCACATTGTGTCTTTTGATTTAGTTCAAATTTCCCCTCAATGTTTTTAACGTAGTGATGTGGTTGTGGCAGTAGTAATAGAATCGGTAGTAGTGGTGGTAGTTGTGGAAGTAGTAGTAATAGCGTACAAATATTACCTTTTTGGTCAATTGATCATCTCCCTTATCATTTCCTATAAGTTCCAAATTGATGTACTCAGTCATTCATGATTCTAATTGAAAGAGCCATATCCTAAGTTTATACAACCAACCTTTACATAAAAACCATAAATGTTAACAATGGACAACTAATATAACTTATAGCCTTTGCCCTGAGGGCTGTTGATAGGGGGGGGGGGTTGTCATCCCCAAAGACTAAATTACTGCACCTTTCAAATATGCATAACGAAATGGCTATCTTAAAATTTTGATTTGGTGTGACTGGGGAAATAATGGGTAAGGACTTGCTCCCTTGCATTCACTTTTGAGTATTAAAAAGGGCACTAGAACTTCCAGTTTACAATCGAATGGGCCCCTTCTGAAGTGTATGCTACCACCCTTTCCATAAAAACCTTATATGCTCCCGGGGCATAACTTACAACCATTGCTCTTGGGGCTCTGGGTGGGTTTCAATCTTCAAAGACATAATTACTTGAACTTTCAACTATGCTGAAAAAATGGCTATCTCAAAATTTTAAGCGAAAGTGTTTGGGGAAATCATCGACAAGGGAGGGGGGGTAGCCTCTAATACCTTTAGATTATTATAAAAAGCAACTTAACTTGCAGTTTCTAATCGAATGAACCCCTTTCGAAGTTCTTCCAACAACTCTTTCTATACGAAGTGCCATAGACTAAAAAAAAAATAATAATAATAATTTGTGCCCACATTACTCTTTACTTGGGCAGCGCTATTGCGTTGCCTATGACATGGAATTAATCCCATCACTCATCACCCTTAATATAAAACTTTACGCTGGGGTGGTTAAAACCCTCCTTTCTTAATAGGATATTTATTTGCTGTCTCTGTCATGGAAGGTTTGAAAATATGGGCTATAAGACACTTTTTGAAGGTTTACCGGTTCCTTTCCACAAAAAAGATCCTTTAAGCTTCCCAAAATAGCTGCAGCGTAACCATGCATTACTTTTAACCTTTAATATTATAAAAAAAACCATAAATTAACTGTTTGTTTTGTATGGACTGCATATAATTTTTGGGATCAACTGAACTACATTTGGTAGTTGCATTGTAGTATATGCTCTGAAACTTGGAACTTATATAAGTAGCTTGTTGATATTTCTGAACTGATTGTCTTTCTTGGAACAGTCAGCCGATAGTATTTTGGCCCTGTTTGGGCTAATATAAGATGGCATATTTGGGCTAATATCAATGATTATGGTAAAAAATTGCACAAATCGGTGTCATCCCTACTCCTCTGTCGTGTCATCCCTCTGTTTGCTTAAAACGGCACGTAGAATCATAATGTCCATTCGAATAAGACATGTCCAAATTTCTTATACGCAGAATATATTGACAAGTTGATCTATGGGGAAATAATCACGCAGATGTGGCCATCCTTCTTTTAAAAAAGTCCGAAATTTTATTTTTTTTTTATAGGGAAAAGCTTCAAGCGTCCACTTTGTGGTTTTGTACAGGCTGAATTTTCTTTGTATTATCTTATCAAGTCTGCCTTTGTTTTCTTAGGGGAAGAGGTATTTCCCCCAAACTTAAATTTAATGAATTCTGTATATTTATATTTCGGTTTCTATAGTTTCGGTTTCTATTGACAGAGGTTACTCTTTCTGATCTGTATGAGAGGTCTAAAGGGTTTAGCCAGGATTTCCAATTTACCATAAATCCTGATAATACTCTTAAGAATCATAAGGGAAATTTTAGCTAAAGAAGTGTGTGCTTAGAAATGTGGCAGTCTCCTTCATACAAAACATAATTCCTGTTCCTTTTAGGGTTCAATGTCCCTGTTTCCTTATAATTGAAAATGCTTTTGTTGTAACTTTGTCTCTGTCAGCTTAAGATATCGCATAAAGGGCTTTTCTAAACAAGAGACGAACCTCAGCCCACTTAGTTTTAACGTTAAATTTTAACTTTACGTAATGTTGCTTCGAATATGAAAATCAGCCTAATTGTTTCAGATACTTTAAAGGGATCAAGAAAGCAAAATGGTATTTTCATACCATTTCGCCCCATTTCTTAGGGCCGATAATCCTTCTGAGTTTTTATTAATGACCCTGTGAGGACAGAGGCTATAAGACTGTTAGATAATAATTGTATAACAAATAGTCTATAAAGTGAACACAGACTTACCTTTGCCCATAATGCTACGGACCATAGTTGCATTATAAGGACTTATTATCTCGTTTTTGACCTCCCCATTCACTGCTTGCTGGTATAGATCAACCATAAATTTGGGTGGATTTTGGAGTCTTCTACCCGTAAACTAAAACAAAAGTAATTTCTAAAATAATAATAATAATAGTAATAATAAAAACCCATATAATATATAATTATACTATGACTACAGATTAACAATATATATACATATATAGTATCATTTGTACATTCGAGGTGATAGCAAGTCGTTGGATTATTTATTGGATAATTAGATCTACCTGCTGAACCAGTTTTTTTCGTATTGACTCATGACCTAAGCTTGTTTTTTAACTTCTCTAACTGAGTCACTCTAAAATCCCCGATTGTTTATTGGATAAATTATTACGTTTAAGCTATAAGATTGAAAACAAAAGCTTATATAGGACTGTGGTATGTGTATTGTGAACTGTGTGTCTGCTATTACAATAATGAGTGACAACAATGTTATATGGAACCCTATTCTGAATTACATTTCTCGGGCAATTAAAGCCGGAATCGCTCTCACGATATAGCCCGAAAAGCAGTGAATTTTTTTTTCAGAGCATCTGATTGTTAATGCTAAAGAATTTCTGTGGCCTCTGGCAGGAATTTCTACTCGTGTTACTGTGCGAACAAAAATTAGAGATAATGTTTTGGATATAATAACAGTATTTCATGCGTGTGAAGATAAAAAGACTTGTTTGCCACGTTTTGTAATTTTCGAGCCCGACGAAGTTCCAATAATCACAGGCGAGATCACGGCTACTCTTACCAGAAAAGTAAATGAATTGTGCGTCAAGTTTAACAACTTTGTTGGGTCTAGACCCTTTTCTCATGTTCCTGCTCTTAAAGCGCGAAAAGCATATTTAGACAGTATATGTGGAGACAATAGTTCAAATATTGTCGAATTAAAAGCAAGAAAAACTGAATGGAAACTTATTTTTAACACCAAAAGTGCAGCGGAATCACTCGTTGAAACAGTGAGTGTAAAAGATACAACAGTAAATGCAAAAGTAAAAAGCTCTTCGTTTTTTGGAATTATTCGTAATGTTCCAAATGCAATTTCAGCTGAAGAGCTTTGTGCAATGATACCAAATTGTGTTAAGGCAATACAGATGGTTAATACTCGATCCTTTAAGATACAGTTCGATAACAAGCTTCAGTTAAGTTCTGTAATGGATTCTCCGCCAGTTTTTGGTTACGAAAGGTTGTCAGTAAAGGAATTCAAATTTAAGCCTATGCAATGCTATAATAGTCAATCATTCGGTCATGCAGCTAAGTCGTGTACCAGTCTTCCAATCTGCTCCAGGTGCGGTGGAAGTCATTCGAATTCTCGGGCTAATCCTTGCCAAAATGCTCAAAAATTGGCTTTGTGTGATATCTGATAGGCATCCATGCTACAGTAGTAAATGTCCAGAAGCCCAGAAAGTCCTGTCTAAGCAATGAATTTTGATACATTACGCGTAGCCTCATGGAACTTTAATGGTGGTGTGATGAAAAAAGTACCATTATTGGAGATATTTTTGTGGTTTTTTAATGATATTGTCTGTTTACAGGAACATTTCCTTTCAATAGAAGCCACCAGTATCCTCGAGTTAAACAAAGGAGTGAAAGCTTTTGCGGTTCCTGCAAAGTCATCTGTAAAAGGTAGGCCATCTGGTGGGGTGGCCATCTTAGTTAGTGGCACATTAAACCCTTTGTTACATAAGATATCTGACTTTTTCATCGCTGTTAAGATCCATAAGACAATCGTCTTCTCTGTATACATGCCTACTGACTATAGAAACAGTAAATCTGAAGTGAAATTTAGTGGGGTATGCCGTAAGGTTTCTAATTCTATTAGGAGCTGTCTTAGTCAAGGTTTCGAATATATTCTTGCCGGAGATATGAATTGTGATTTAACAAATAATAATAGTGCAAGATCCCAATTATTGTTAGCCTCCTGTGACGATCTGTGCCTGAGCATCAATGATTCTGATTTTACTTATGTACATAATTCTGGCTCTACCTCTTCTCTTGATTTTATGTTAAGTTCATCGATGATTGAGACGCAAGGCAACTCTCATGTAGATCTGAGTGTTTGCACATCAGATCCTTTTCCAATTATAGACAGTTTTAAAATAATTAAAGCAGCTAATGCTGGTTACACCAAAAAGTGGATTACTAGAGAAGATTGGAATAAGATTGATCCTATCCTCTATCAAGCTATGTTAGATAATATTCTAGATAAGATCAAAGTGCCTTTTCAGTTACTTCAACAGTGTGTGCATATACCAGATAAGGAGAGACAAGTGCTACATAATATTTACTGCAGTGAAATAACTCATGCTTTATTATGTGCTGAAACAGCTGCTGTCCCAAAACGCAAGGTCAAAGTTGATACTGAAATTCCTAAGTGGTCGCAGAACCCAGTTTTGAGTAAAGCTTGTCGTCGAGCAAAATTTTGGCTTGGGATATGGAATGAATGTGATCGACCTAGATCTGGCGTTGTTAACCAGATTCGTCTTTATAGTAAACGTGAATTTGGAAAGCTTTTATCTAAGCATAAATGTGAGGTTACTCATAAGCATAGTGAGAAGATTAGTCAGGAGCCAAATATGGTATGGAAACTACTTAAATGAAAAAGTAGTATTATAAAGTCTGAAACTACTCCCCCAAATGAACCTGATTGGTTATCTCACTTTATGGCTGAATTCTCACCCCCTGATCCTGTGCTCGAGGATAAGTTTAATGGGGAGTTTGATAAGTGTTTTATGTTGTGTAGGTCTAGGTACAGTTTTGTTTTGGGTATTTCTAATCTTGTTTGTTCTATTTTAAAGCTGAAAAAAAAGGAATCTAGAGGTTTTGATAGGCTATGTGGTTTACATTTAGTTCATGCCAGTGATAAATTACTTTGTCATCTGCAGCTACTGTTACAGATGGCCTTAAACACCGGTCTTGTTCCACATTTATTTTTTGAGGGGGGGGGGTAATTACACGGATACTAAAAAAGGGGAAAAATCCATCTGATTGTTTATCGTATCGTCCTATAACCGTGTCACCAATTTTATGTAAATTAATGGAACTACTTGTAGTGGATATGCTCATAGATAAGTGTTCTACTCCCGACTCCCAGTTTGGTTTCAAAAAGGGGGTTAGCCGCGAGCATGTGCATTATATTCTTGCTAATGTAATGGCAGAAGAACATAACTAAAATGAAAGATTTATGCTCGCAAGTCACGACGTGCGCCGGGTTTTCCATTCGGGGATTCATTCCCAGCTATTCCTGTCGGCTCTTAAGCGCGGGGTTGACCAGTCTGTGATATTAGCATTTAGAAATATGTATAAAAATCTTCAAGTACAAATTAATATACCGTCAAATGAGGGTCCCGTTCTATCTTCCCGAATTGTCCAAGTGAAGAATGCAGACGATATTCTTAATATAAGTAGATCTTTAACTCGTATTGAAGAGAATTTTGATATTCTTAATGAAATGTATGGAGGGATTGGCCTGTCGTTTAATTCTAGTAAAAGTGAGTTTACTGTTTTTAATGGTGATTCCTCTGGTCCTCTGATTCCTCTGTTTGTAATTTTGGAAATTACCAAGTTATAGGATCTAGTTCCATCATGTATTTAGGACTGCCAATATGCTCAGATATAATTTCTACTCGCGCTTGCCTACTTTGTAGATTTTCAGAAAAAGCCAGGAAAGCGTACGGAACTCTTGCTTCAACAAAGGAAAGCGTACGGAACTCTTGCTTCAACAAAGGTAAAATATAATCGCCGAAATCGTGATAGAGTATATTATGCTCTAGTAATGCTCCATGTTTTAGCACTGGCTCCGTTTCGGAATATTTTTTCTTTAACGGATAAGAGAAAACTTCGGTCTACATTCTATAAATTTTTAAGTTTATATTGAATATTCCTCTATGGGCAAAAAATTCATTTTTAAGTAATAAGTATGGTGCTGCGGAGCCAGTTACT